>JACVVK020000334.1:0-142500 GCA_018292915.2 Batillaria attramentaria | reverse complement strand
CACGGATAAAACTGATAGACATAAGAGATGGACTGAACTCTAAACAACACGTTTCTGAATTGCTTTGGACATGAAGTCAATGAAATGAAGATGGATTATTTGTGGAACTGTTGTAAAATGGTGAGATAGATCAGGTTGGGCGTCATAGTGCGTCTACAGCGTGCGGACCTGTTGCGGAAAGAAGACTTCAGATTTCTTCTCCAACCACGTTTTATCAACACCTTTATGTTCACTTTCCTGGTCAAAACGCCTGAACAGGGTTACTCGTCTTGTCTGTAAGAAGCTGTCAGTCTCCTGATGTCTACACATTTCTTTGTCTTCATGTTCACCCAGGACTGTATCATGGCCACAACTAGAGTTTTCAGTCGTTACAACAATCACGACACAACATGACGCCAGGACTGTATCATGGCCACAACTAGAGTTTTCAGTCGTTACAACAATCACGACACAACATGACGCCAGGACTGTATCATGGCTACAACTAGAGTTTTCAGTCGTTACAACAATCACGACACAACATGACGCCAGAAAGAAAAACATTATAGTCCAGACAACGAGATCATAATTCATGTGTCTGACGCGGCACGTACAGCATTCACAACTCCAGAAGGAATCTGTCTTAATCACGTGACTCGTCACAGACATTACACACGTGATTCTTTCACACAGTGTGTAAACCTTCATCACAGACATTACACAAAGTAATCACGTGATTCTTTCACTAGGTGTGTAAACCTTCATCACAGACAGTGCAGAAAGTGATCACGTGATTCTTTCACACGGTGTTTGAACCCCTCATCACAGACAGTACACAAAGTAATCACGTGACTCTTTCACACAGTGTGTAAACCTTCATCACAGACAGTACACAAAGTAATCACGTGATTCTTTCACACAGTGTGTAAACCTTCATCACAGACAGTGCACAAAGTAATCACGTGACTCTTTCACACAGTGTGTAAACCTTCATCACAGACAGTGCACAAAGTAATCACGTGACTCTTTCACACAGTGTGTAAACCTTCATCACATACACTGCACAAAGTAACCACGTGACTTTACCACACAGTGTGTAAACCCCTCATCACAGGCTGTGCACAAAGTAATCACGTGACGCTTTCACACAGTGTGTAAACATTCATCACAGACAGTACACAAAGTAATCACATGACTCTTTCACACAGTGTGTAAAACTTCATCGCAGACAGTGCACACAGTAATCACGTGACTCTTTCACACAGTGTGTAAACCTTCATCACATACACTGCACAAAGTAACCACGTGACTTTTCCACACAGTGTGTAAATCTTCATCACAGACAGTGCACACAGTAATCACGTGACTCTTTCACACAGTGTGTAAACCTTCATCGCAGACAGTGCACACAGTAATCACGTGACGCTTTCACACAGTGTGTAAACCTTCATCGCAGACAGTGCACACAGTAATCACGTGACGCTTTCACACAGTGTGTAAACCTTCATCGCAGACAGTGCACACAGTAATCACGTGACTCTTTCACACAGTGTGTAAACCTTCATCGCAGACAGTGCACACAGTAATCACGTGACTCTTTCACACAGTGTGTAAACCTTCATCGCAGACAGTGCACACAGTAATCACGTGACTCTTTCACACAGTGTGTAAACCTTCATCGCAGACAGTGCACACAGTAATCACGTGACTCTTTCACACAGTGTGTAAACCTTCATTGCAGACAGTGCACACAGTAATCACGTGACTCTTTCACACAGTGTGTAAACCTTCATCGCAGACAGTGCACACAGTAATCACGTGACTCTTTCACACACTGTGTAAACCTTCATCGCAGACAGTGCACACAGTAATCACGTGACTCTTTCACACAGTGTGTAAACCTTCATCGCAGACAGTGCACACAGTAATCACGTGACTCTTTCACACAGTGTGTAAACCTTCATCACAGACAGTGCACAAAGTAATCACGTGACTCTTTCACACAGTGTGTAAACCTTCATCACAGACAGTGCACAAAGTAATCACATGACTCTTTCACACAGTGTGTAAACCTTCATCACATACACTGCACAAAGTAACCACGTGACTTTTCCACACAGTGTGTAAACCCCTCACCACAGGCTGTGCACAAAGTAATCACGTGACGCTTTCACACAGTGTGTAAACATTCATCACAGACAGTACACAAAGTAATCACATGACTCTTTCACACAGTGTGTAAAACTTCATCGCAGACAGTGCACACAGTAATCACGTGACTCTTTCACACAGTGTGTAAACCTTCATCACATACACTGCACAAAGTAACCACGTGACTTTTCCACACAGTGTGTAAATCTTCATCACAGACAGTGCACACAGTAATCACGTGACTCTTTCACACAGTGTGTAAACCTTCATCGCAGACAGTGCACACAGTAATCACGTGACGCTTTCACACAGTGTGTAAACCTTCATCGCAGACAGTGCACACAGTAATCACGTGACGCTTTCACACAGTGTGTAAACCTTCATCGCAGACAGTGCACACAGTAATCACGTGACGCTTTCACACAGTGTGTAAACCTTCATCGCAGACAGTGCACACAGAAATCACGTGACGCTTTCACACAGTGTGTAAACCTTCATCGCAGACAGTGCACACAGTAATCACGTGACGCTTTCACACAGTGTGTAAACCTTCATCGCAGACAGTGCACACAGTAATCACGTGACTCTTTCACACAGTGTTTAAACCTTCATCGCAGACAGTGCACACAGTAATCACGTGACTCTTTCACACAGTGTGTAAACCTTCATCGCAGACAGTGCACACAGTAATCACGTGACTCTTTCACACAGTGTGTAAACCTTCATCGCAGACAGTGCACACAGTAATCACGTGACTCTTTCACACACTGTGTAAACCTTCATCGCAGACAGTGCACACAGTAATCACGTGACTCTTTCACACACTGTGTAAACCTTCATCGCAGACAGTGCACACAGTAATCACGTGACTCTTTCACACAGTGTGTAAACCTTCATCACAGACAGTGCACAAAGTAATCACGTGACTCTTTCACACAGTGTGTAAAGCCCCCATCAACGACTGTACACAAAGTAATCACGTGACTCTTTCACACAGTGTGTAAACCTTCATCACAGACAATACACAAAGTGCTCACGATGTCTGGATCTGTCACAAGTTGTTTACGCCGGTAGCCAATTCGTGACGCCGTGACCGGACACAGATCGTGACAAAATGTCGGAAAGACCTCCAGCATCAAATCCTGGACCAGGGAACACTCACCCTGTCACGGTCACCAGCTCCACGTCACTCCGCTCCCCAGTCACCACATCACCAGCAGTTACCGCCTTTGTCACCACGTCACCAGCAGCCACCACCCCAGTCACCACATCACCAGCAGTCACCGCTCCTGTCACCACACCACCAGTCAACGTCTCACCAGCAACTACATTGTTGTGTACATCAGTCTCTACCTCAAGCTCAGTTACTACACAACGAACTTTGGAGAATGAGTGGAGACGGGTGGTGACGTCACTATACCGTGACCTTGACACCCGGACTTACTGTGTACCGCCCTGCATCATGAACCGTGTGCCGTATGATAGAGACACTGTTGCCGGGCAACCGGTCCTGGTATCGCGACCTTTACCGGGATTTGTAACGTCAGGCAGTCCTCCGTTTGTCTCACCTCCAGCTAACAGTACCAATGCGACGGGGCAACAAGCAACTCCCACAACAACGACTTCACAACAACCAACTCAACCGCAGCAAGCGTTACAGCAAAAACAGAAAGATTCTGCAAGTGAAAAGTCTGCTGCAAACCGATTTCTGTCGGCCATTCAGAAACTGCTACCGAGAAGACGTCAGGAATCCGCTGTCAAATCAGACAAGGAATCAATTCCTACGACATCTCAGTCGACATGCTCATCATCCAGTTCACCATCCACACAACAAACACTACAGGGACCACCACAACACACACCTCAAGGATCAGCCCAGCAGACAAGCCATCACACACCTCAAGGATCAGCCCAGCAGACAAGCCAACACACACCTCAAGGATCAGCCCAGCAGACAAGCCATCACACACCTCAAGGATCAGCCCAGCAGACAAGCCAACACACACCTCAAGGATCAGCCCAGCAGACAAGCCAAAACACACCTCAAGGATCAGCCCAGCAGACAAGCCATCACACACCTCAAGGATCAGCCCAGCAGACAAGCCATCACACACCTCAAGGATCAGCCCAGCAGACAAGCCATCACACACCTCAAGCAACTCCGAGTCACTCGTCAACACACAGTCTGTGGACCCAAGAGCAGCATCCACTTGCTCGGCCAATCAACGTGCAAGAATCCGACTCACGTGACGACTTCGCCCAACAGCACGTGCTGCATTGTCTACAGACGCTAGGAGAGCAGCGACAGGAAGCCATGTTTGTGATGTCGTCACTAGACTTCACTCACTACCTCAACAAGCTGGATGCTACCCACGCTGCTCAGTTCCCGCTACCCGGGGATCTTCCCTCCACACAGCGAGAGGGCGACTTTGACGTCATCGTCATACACCGCGAATACGGCGTCCTGCTCGGGGAGATCAAGTCAGTCGGTATCCATGGCAACAACCCAACAGACAAAGCTGTGGCTGACAGGGTCACCAAGGCCGTGAAACAGCTGGACAAGTGTGAGCAGGTTGTGAATCACGTGATGAGTGACGTGGCGCGGGGAGTGAGTGTCCGCAAAACGCTGATCCTGCCCTACATCAGCAGGACGCAGCTACAGCACGTGTTGGATGGAGACAGTCAGCTGGCACAGGTGAGAAACTCACTTTGTCTGCACAGTTTATCACCATACGTTAGTGTACACAGCGAAGGCCGCGACATACCAAGTGCTTTTTTTTTTTTTTTTCTTCTTTCTTCTTTTTCATTTCGTAGACTTCAGGATTTGTACAGCGTTCAGACAAGCACGCTCCTAATACACTGTATTACAGAAACACGGCTTCCTTTCAAAGTGCCGTGCTTTTCATGTATCAACATGACCGTGAAAGTTTCTATAAATAGACCAGCTAGCCACAGTTTACGCCGCAAAGCAAATAGTGATGACACTGACACGAGTCCCGTTATGTTAGATCTTGTCAAATACAATAGTAAGTGAATTCACTCAAACCAAAAATGCAGGTTTTATTTGTTTTAATTGAGACTTTATTTAAAGGAGACTTTGACTTATATGTTTACTGTACACCGGGGCGGTCGGTGGTCTAGTCACCAATGTTAGGTTCGAGTCCCACCCGGGGCAAAGACTGTTTTGACATCATCACCTTGTCAGTCATTTGCTTTTCAGTGTAAACTGTCACGTGACGATGAATACGCTCCCCTTTTTCAGCGGGTGTGTGGGTGTGTGGGTGCTCCAGACGTGAGAGCGGCCGTGGCGCTGTGTGTGTGTAGTGACGTCATGTCTGACCGCACCACGCCCTGGCACGTGGACGCCGCTGTACTCGGGAAACTGGACAGTTGGTGGACACAGCGCATGGCGTGTAGAACGGACCCCACAATGTCACGTGATCTGTATCAAACACTTGTCAGCAGGTGAGGAAGTCTATCATACAATATTCCAGGCGTTAGTTGGTTTGTGCTGAAGCAGGAAACTTGGAAGTGAGTTGACTGTACAAAGTATAGACATGCTTCACTACAGCAGGTGAGGAAGTCTATCATACAATATTCCAGGCGTTAGTTGGTTTGTGTTGAAGCAGGAAACTTGAAGTGAGTTGTCTGTACAAAGTATAGACATGCTTCACTACAGCAGGTGAGGAAGTCTATCATACAATATTCCAGGCGTTAGTTGGTTTGTGTTGAAGCAGGAAACTTGAAGTGAGTTGACTGTACAAAGTATAGACATGCTTCACTACAGCAGGTGAGGAAGTCTATCATACAATATTCCAGGCGTTAGTTGGTTTGTGTTGAAGCAGGAAACTTGAAGTGAGTTGACTGTACAAAGTATAGACATGCTTCACTACAGCAGGTGAGGAAGTCTATCATACAATATTCCAGGCGTTAGTTGGTTTGTGTTGAAGCAGGAAACTTGGAAGTGAGTTGACTGTACAAAGTATAGACATGCTTCACTACAGCAGGTGAGGAAGTCTATCATACAATATTCCAGGCGTTAGTTGGTTTGTGTTGAAGCAGGAAACTTGAAGTGAGTTGACTGTACAAAGTATAGACATGCTTCACTACAGCAGGTGAGGAAGTCTATCATACAATATTCCAGGCGTTAGTTGGTTTGTGCTGAAGCAGGAAACTTGAAGTGAGTTGACTGTACAAAGTATAGACATGCTTCACTACAGATTACTGTCATTGTACAGTTACACACATTGTAGTGGACTTTGTCCACACGGACACAAGCCTAGCAGTGTGTAACGCTTCATACAACGATGATGATGATGATGATGATGACGATGCTGATTCATCTGAAATAAATGATAATAATCCTTCATATAGTTTTTCCTGGTGTATAAACTTTTACTAAAATTTTTCATCTTTTCCCTTAGTTAGCAAACAAACTGTGCACCATCTTAGCAGATAAACCACAACAACAGTATTTTGTCGATGCGACGAGTGGCATATCAGTGTGCGACGCTTCATACAACGGATATTATTATTATTATTACTATTATTATTATTGTTTATGTTGTTACTATGCGTCATATTCTTTCATATACATGCATGTACAGTATAGTTCTTCTCATTATAAACATTTATTCTAAAAAAAATCATATTTGTTTTACTGAACAAGCATACTGTAAACAACAACAACAACAACAACAACAACAACAACAACTTGTGTACCTGTTCTGTATGTTGACAGGTTTGTGGGCCCGGCAACAACAGTCCGTGTTCACTGCGTCATCCCCCCGCGCGTGGAGGTGCGGACACTGGGGGAGGCCGTGTCAGAACTCGGCCGGCGACTTGCGCTTCTCGTCCTCACCCCCGGGCAACTCGACCTGCTCACCAGATCACCAGCACACGTCTGTCTGACCGGCCCCCCGGGCACCGGCAAGACTGTAGTGCTGGTCGTGAAGGGGCTGGTCGGGGCGCGTCAGGGACATCCTGTGCTTATACTCAGTCTCCATCCTGGCTGCCTTGCGGTGTCACGCCTGATACAGCAGCAGCTGGTGATGACCCTGCAGGCAGACCCCACAACACAACAAGCGGCCGCCGCCGTGCACTTCCTGCACTGTGACCTGTACCGGCCTGGAGATGTGGAGGCGGCGCTTCAGACACTTCAGTCACTGGTGCCGACAACACGGGGACAACAGCTTCACGTGCTGATAGACGAGGCCGACTTTACAACCAGGTAGGTGACTACAGTACTGCACGTGTAGGTGTGACAGGTGACAAGATTGAGGTGAAATGTCACGCTACACTTGTGTTTCCCATACCGTGACAGGGACGCTACGTGGACACGACAAAACATGAATCATTATTGATCAAGTCTTTTTCACAAACAAGACGATGACCTAGTGTTTATTGATGGAGTGATAGTGGCGTCGTCATGACAACAGTCTGTTCCTGCAGCACGTGCTGCTTTCTCAACAAAACTTGGTGACAGTCTCCGGATAAATGTTGTTGCTAATTTCACATACTCTTTTACACTTGTCCTGTAAAACTTGTGTGCGAGCGATCATGATGCATGTTGGCCGGTGTGGTGAGCTGGATTTCTATGTTAATTGTCTCGTCTCATGCCCCCCCCCCCCCCCGCCCCCCAACGGGGTTTTGAAACAAACACTTTGACTTGACTATGACTTGACTTGATAGTCTTGGCGAGCCGGTGTAACAGGCCGGAGTATACCCCTGGCTACTTTATACCCTCGGGTATAAAGTAGCCTAGGCCGGTTTAACCCCCTCCTGCCCGGAATATACCCACCTGTGAACAGAGTTCACTAAAGTTATTGTACACGGCCGGCCAAACTTTCTTGCAGATGACATTTACATCTATACCAAGGTGGGCACCAATATGCGTTGGATGCGATATCCCGCAATGTTTTCACTAAACGAGACAAGCGAAGTTTGCTTCTACATTGAAAACAGAAGCGACCACTTCAATGTGGTTTTGAGTGTTTGATATTCAAGTACTGTTACCATCACACCAAGAGAAACCCTGGCTGTTGTTAATTTGGATCTTGTTATATTTTAAAGTGCATTTAATATGTGACTCGGAGGAAAATCCACTTGGCTCTTTGCTCTTTTCAAAATGAAGCGGTTTGATTTGTCTTGTACTTTATGAGATACAAGCATTGCAAATTTACAGAATTTCCCTGCAGAGGCACCTTAAGACACTCTCTCTCCCTCTATCTATCTATCTATCTATGTGGGTGCATCAGGACAATTACAACAGATTAAAAAAAAATAAATTAACAGGAAGGAAACAAGAAAACTATAGAACCGTTCACGTCTGTCACACGCCGTCATTGAACATCGAGTGGCAAAACGCGTGCAACATTCGAACAAAGACGTTTCTCTTTCTCTCTCTGGTCGTCCGTGGTGGTGGTGGTGGTGGGGGGGGGGGGGGAGGGGTTAAAGTGGGCAGGAGAGGGTTAAACGGGCCTAGGCCAGAGTACATCCCGGGGGATAGTCTGGGCTGGGCCAGTTTATACGGGGGGATAGTCTGGGTTAGGCCAGTTTATACGGGGGGATAGTCTGGGCTAGGCCAGTTTATACGGGGGGGGGGGGGGGGATAGTCTGGGCTAAGCCAGTTTATACGGGGGGGGGGGGGATAGTCTGGGCTAGCCCAGTTTATACGGGGGTATACTCCAGGCAGGGTATAATCTGGACTGTTACACCGCGATAGCCAAATGGTAGAGCGTGGCACTTGACATGCTCGGGTCGTGAGTTCCATTCCTGGCTGTGCGGCCTTTTTGTGGTTGGCCCGCCTGTGATGTCAGCCATACGTGGTGGAAAAGGACGTTAAACTCCCAAACACCCCCCCATCCCTCCATCCTGTGATAATCTTGAATGGGTTGGTGTGTAAAGAACGACAACTGTGGTACGACCTTGGAGACGCACACCACTCTCTGGGGCACAGAGTCTTTCAGTGGAAAGTACCTCTGTGCACAGTGGGGAAATGGCGCTCACTGCGCTACCGTGACGGGCCTAAATTGTCTCGGTGCTCTCAAACACAAGGTCGCGCACTATGTCATCCTTGACCAGCTTTGAACCCAGAGGGATCCTCAATGGCGCAAGTGATGGCAGGCTGTCTTCAGAGTGAAAGTAGGCGTGTTTCTGAATCAGAGACATACATAACATGTCTCTGTCTGAATGGACAGATCTATTATTACATTCAGTCTTAGAGCACGGGTGTGTATTCTTTTGTAATCGTCTCTTATTCCACCATAAGGCAGGTACGTGATCGTCTGCACCGTGCAATAATACTTGCCTGCAGAGTGCAACACCTTGGCCTGTCAGAGTGCAACCCCCTTGCCGTTTACTCACATCCTGTTGGGTCAGTGTACCACGTAAACAGTGCCATCAAATCGCAACAATAATTGTCCGCTGGCAAAGATTTTGCCCAAACCAAAAGTGGTCGGATATTCAAGACTTCGTTTCAAATCGATTCATATGACACACAAGTCTTCGCTTTTCTAAAAAAATTCGCCATTTTTTAAAATGGCGCTGGGTGTAAGCAGTCACATGTTCACGCCCCGCCGAAAAGGGACTGCACTCTGGAGTCTAGACACACACAACCCCTGGTTCTCTCCCTTAGTGTATTTTCCCTATTATCTCCATCCTGATCCGAGCGGCAACTCAAGTATTACAATAGTGGTTACGTTATTCTGGTAATCAGCTCTTTATGTTTTCAAATCTCTTTCAATGTCTTCCATGGAGGCACAATAATTATGTTGTTTTCTGTAGAGCCAAAACACCATATCGTGTACCCGGCCATACGTGATGCTATCTACATCAGAACAAGTGATCACTTTCACCTGACTTTCACTTGACTTTCACTTGACTTGATAATCTTGGCGAGCCGGGATAGCCAAATGGTAGAGCGTGGGACTTGACATGCTCGGGTCGTGAGTTCCAATCCCGGCTGTGCGGCCTTTTTGTCGTTGGCCCGCCTGTGATATCTGCCATACGTGGTGGAAAAGGACGTTAAACTCCCAAACACCACCATCCCTCCATCCTGTGATAATCTTGAATGGGTTGGTGTGTAAAGAACGACAACTGTGGTTCAACCTTGGAGACGCGCACAACCTGGTTCTCTCCCTTGTATTTTCCCTATTATCTCCATGCTGATCCAAGCGGCAACTCAAGTATTACAATAGTGGTTACGTTATTCTGGTATTCAGCTCTTTATGTTTTCACATCTCTTTCAATGTCTTCCATGGAGGCACAATAATTATGTTGTTTTCTGTAGAGTCAAAACACCATATCGTGTACCCATACGTGATGCTATCTATATCAGTCGTGACAAGTGATCACTGACGTCATGATTTGTATTTTCCCTGTGAAATGAAGCGAGTATCGATGATTGGCTCCTTTCAGTGATCGACTGACCAGACAACTGTATCCCATCAACACTAGACATGGGACACAATCGTCGTTGTAAACACAACATGATTTATCTCCCCTCTCGTAATGCTTGTTACTCGTACGTGTTATTTGGGAAGTGCTGTCTACTGCTGGTAATGTACATAACAATAATGTACAGTTCCACACAAACAGCAGACGACAGTGTTCCATACAAGTGTCATGGCTCCCTCCCCATTCTCCTCATTCTCTGTGACAGGATTGTCGGCCCGGCCACACAGAGACTGGTGAGAGAACTGCTGGCAGCCTGTGGACCGCGCCTCTCTCTCTGGGCCGCTAGTGTGGGCAAAATCAACATCCCTACAGAACTACAGGCCGAGCCGCTCACGGTGCCCCTAAGATCATGTCCGGCTGTTGTTAGAGAAGTGGCAAGGGGAGTCAGCAGGTTTATCGTCCACAACTACAGTGACAGCGGCACGCCTTCCCCCAGTGACGGGCCCCGGGTCATCCGCTTACGTCATGAAGGCGGGGACCACACCGGACGATGGCCCGTGGAGTGCTGGAGATGTGGAGCGATGGTGGCGCGAGTGTTGACGGAGGACCTCCATGTGGGTGTGACGGGTATGTGTGTGTTGTGGCTGTCCTTTCATGTATCGTCATTATCATCATCAACAACGACAAAAACAACAGCGACAGCAATTTAACATTGAAATCTACGTGCGGACAGTCGAACATGTCGGGTGATGTTTGCGTCAACGACAACAACAACAACAAGAACTGTGCTTGGCATTATTATTTATATCTAAACATTTAATAATTAAAATATGAAACAGCTTCATTCAGTCCCTTTTCAAGTTTAACCCTTCCATCCCCTTTTCGCCCAAAGAGTAGACAAGACAACCAACCAAGTGAACAAGCCCCCCCCCCTCCCCTTTCCTCAGAATAAAATAAGAAATCTTCATTACTCACTGTACATTTTCATCATACGTGGACCCACAACATCATTCCGTCTTCTGACCGTGCACAGTGAGTAAGGTTGATACGAGTCATGCACGTGTATATCACGTGATCAGCACGTGGTTTATGTGTTGTTGTCTGACGGCAGGTGCCAACATCAACCCCACCAGTGTCGGCACAACCACCAGTCCCCCGCGTCCCCAGTACCGTGACGTCATCGTGGTGACACGTAGTGACGAGCTTCGTGAGGAGACGAGAGACGTCAGAGGTCAGGTGACGTCACAAGCCAGTGGTGTGGTGCGCGGCCTTCGCTCTGCCGGCCTCCCGGTGGGAGTTATTGGACAGAGGAGAGACGGTGTGGCGAGGTGGGAGAGAGGCGTGTGTGACATGGCGCTGGCTGACAGTGACAGAGTGACGGTGGCATCAATGGGAAGTATACACGGCTTAGAACGTCGTATCGTGGTGTGGTTACCGGGCAGGACGCAGGCTGATGATGATGCCGGGAACACTGACTATGTTGTGGAGGCGCATGACAGAGTGCAGTTGATGTCCCGCTGCAGCACCCAGCTGGTGATAGTTGATGTCCCGCTGCAGCACCCAGCTGGTGATAGTTGATGTCCCGCTGTAGCACCCAGCTGGTGATAGTTGATGTCCCGCTGTAGCACCCAGCTGGTGATAGTTGATGTCCCGCTGTAGCACCCAGCTGGTGATAGTTGATGTCCCGCTGTAGCACCCAGCTGGTGATAGTTGATGTCCCGCTGTAGCACCCAGCTGGTGATAGTTGATGTCCCGCTGTAGCACCCAGCTGGTGATAGTTGATGTCCCGCTGTAGCACCCAGCTGGTGATAGTTGATGTCCCGCTGTAGCACCCAGCTGGTGATAGTTGATGTCCCGCTGTAGCACCCAGCTGGTGATAGTTGATGTCCCGCGTGATGAAAATAAATAACACTGACCACACTGGCCTTGACACAGCACACACTGTGAACAATACAACAACAATAACAACAACAGAGCAACAGTAACTATGCCGGCACAAAATAACTTATTTGCCAACGATCGACAGTGCCTGTAACTCATGTGTCACAGAGAGAGAGAGAGAGAGAGAGAGAGTAGGTGACAAGTGTATAAAGATAACATGACTATGTAAGACACAGACTGGTGTGAATGACTGTGTTCATCATGTAGGATCCCTTTGTTGTATGTCAAACTGTGACTACCATCAAGACTGTCGACTTCATCAAGTGTTGATTATCAATGACAACTCTGTCATCAACAACTTGTCTTCCCATTTCCATTCGCTGCATTTCTCCAACAAGTTGTTTGTATAAAGGTAGTTGTGTGTATACATCGTTTGTGTTTACTCAGATTAATGAGCGATGAATGATTGACAAGGAGGGTAGGTAGGTCAAATGGTTGACACTGAGGACACAAACAATTGACTGTCTGCTAGAGACTCCCTTGTGGGCTTGGTGTCAGGACTGCTAGTGAGAGTGACACATAACGGATGTAGTGCATGTGGGCGTGGTGTCAGGACTGCTAGTGAGAGTGACACATAACGGATGTAGTGCATGTGGGCGTGGTGTCAGGACTGCTAGTGAGAGTGACACATAACGGATGTAGTGCATGTGGGCGTGGTGTCAGGACTGCTAGTGAGAGTGACACATAACGGATGTAGTGCATGTGGGCGTGGTGTCAGGACTGCTAGTGAGAGTGACACATAACGGATGTAGTGCTAGGGGCGTGGTGTCAGGACTGCTAGTGAGAGTGACACAGAACGGATGTAGTGCATGTGGGCGTGGTGTCAGGACTGCTAGTGAGAGTGACACATAACGGATGTAGTGCATGTGGGCGTGGTGTCAGGACTGCTAGTGAGAGTGACACATAACGGATGTAGTGCTAGGGGGGGGGGGGGTGTCAGGACTGCTAGTGAGAGTGACACATAACGGATGTAGTGCTAGGGGAGGGTGTCAGGACTGCTAGTGAGAGTGACACATAACGGATGTAGTTCTAGGGGGGTGGTGTCAGGACTGCTAGTGAGAGTGACACATAACGGATGTAGTGCATGTGGGCGTGGTGTCAGGACTGCTAGTGAGAGTGACACATAACGGATGTAGTGCATGTGGGCGTGGTGTCGGGACTGCTAGTGAGAGTGACACATAACGGATGTAGTGCATGTGGGCGTGGTGTCAGGACTGCTAGTGAGAGTGACACATAACGGATGTAGTGCTAGGGGCGTGGTGTCAGGACTGCTAGTGAGAGTGACACATAACGGATGTAGTGCATGTGGGCGTGGTGTCAGGACTGCTAGTGAGAGTGACACATAACGGATGTAGTGCTAGGGGCGTGGTGTCAGGACTGCTAGTGAAAGTGACACATAACGGATGTAGTGCATGTGGGTGTGGTGTCAGGACTGCTAGTGAGAGTGACACATAACGGATGTAGTGCTAGGGGCGTGGTGTCAGGACTGCTAGTGAGAGTGACACATAACGGATGTAGTGCTAGGGGCGTGGTGTCAGGACTGCTAGTGAGAGTGACACATAACGGATGTAGTGCCTGTGGGCGTGGTGTCGGGACTGCTAGTGAGAGTGACACATAACGGATGTAGTGCTGGGGGGGGGGGGTGTCAGGACTGCTAGTGAGAGTGACACATAACGGATGTAGTGCTAGGGGAGGGTGTCAGGACTGCTAGTGAGAGTGACACATAACGGATGTAGTGCTAGGGGGGTGGTGTCAGGACTGCTAGTGAGAGTGACACATAACGGATGTAGTGCATGTGGGCGTGGTGTCAGGACTGCTAGTGAGAGTGACACATAACGGATGTAGTGCATGTGGGCGTGGTGTCAGGACTGCTAGTGAGAGTGACACATAACGGATGTAGTGCTAGGGGCGTGGTGTCAGGACTGCTAGTGAGAGTGACACATAACGGATGTAGTGCTAGGGGGGTGGTGTCAGGACTGCTAGTGAGAGTGACACATAACGGATGTAGTGCATGTGATGGGAAAACAAGAAGAATGACTAGCGCTAGCTTGATGAGAGAAACATTGTCACTTTGGAACTGTTCCCCCCCCCCCCCCCCCCCCCCCCCCGCATCGTCAGCTGACAACGACAGAACAATCCGTGAAGAAAGATCAACATGAACGACAACTTGTCTGCCGTAACCCCAAAGCAGTGATCAGTTTGTTGCATGGTATCATTGTTGTGTAGTTTGTAGTCAGGATAAAGTGAACGTGAATGTTAGGGACAATGTGCAGGGTGTAAAGAATAGTGACCTGTACAGTTGTGATGTTGTGCAGACACTAGCGGACAACTGTGTATGTTAGGGACAATGTGCAGGGTGTAAAGAATAGTGACATGTACAGTTGTGATGTTGTGCAGACACTAGCGGACAACTGTGTATGTTAGGGACAATGTGCAGGGTGTAAAGAATAGTGACATGTACAGTTGTAATGTTGTGCAGACACTAGCGGACAACTGTGTATGTTAGGGACAATGTGCAGGGTGTAAAGAATAGTGACATGTACAGTTGTGATGTTGTGCAGACACTAGCGGACAACTGTGTATGTTAGGGACAATGTGCAGGGTGTAAAGAATAGTGACATGTACAGTTGTGATGTTGTGCAGACACTAGCGGACAACTGTGTATGTTAGGGACAATGTGCAGGGTGTAAAGAATAGTGTCATGCACAGTTGTGATGTTGTGCAGACACTAGCGGACAACTGTGTATGTTAGGGACAATGTGCAGGGTGTAAAGAATAGTGACATGTACAGTTGTGATGTTGTGCAGACACTAGCGGACAAATGTGTATGTTAGGGACAATGTGCAGGGTGTAAAGAATAGTGACATGTACAGTTGTGATGTTGTGCAGACACTAGCGGACAACTGTGTATGTTAGATTGTGCGTGTTTCCTGGACAGTCAGTGTGTCACACGCCGTCACAAGGTCAATTGGCGTGGAGGAGCGATGGCGAAGCGAGTCCTCGATGAGCACAACACGACAATAAACAGATAAAAGAACACCACAGAGCAATACTGATGAGAAACAAGGAATTTAATAAAGAAATAAAGACAAGAAACAATTACAACAACGACGCACACTATGAAACAAGGCCTAACCTACTTCCCTATTATATTAGATAGCAGAGAGAAGGAGAAGAAAAGGAACAGAAATACAGGTGGTTAGAAAAGAAAAGTATACTCGATAGACCCTGCCTGCCAGCCGCCGCCAAGTCCCAACCCGCACTGAAGAAATCTACTCACCCCCTCAACTACACTACCTCCTACTACTCACTAACTGGCAGTGGCCACACGTGAAATCTATGAACTTTACTAACCCCAACACAGAACCAAGAAAGTAACACACTAGATATGAAACACGAGCCACACGCGCACCCTACACACAAACACACGCATACACACAGTCACTTCTGTGACATCACCCCCTTCAGAAAGATCCTCCCGTATTATGGATCCCCACAAAAGAGAAAATCTCACAACTGGACAATGATCAGATAAGTTGAAATACACGCCCATGAGCCAATTACTCTGGACTGGATTCACATCTATACATTATACACAACATACCAATATTTAGTTAGACAACTGGGACAACAAAAGCGAAGAAAAGTGAACCGAACCCCAAGTGAAATTGTAATAACAAACAGACACAAAACCTCACAGCTACACCAATTATCTACAATACAACGTAAGGATCCTTAATATATAGACCGGCCTACATCTCGCCACATTCGCGCCCTCATGCATGCACAATAACCATACTCTCACAACAATCGCTCCCAGATACAGGCAAGATTTCAAGATACCCATGCATGCTCTCCCCGGTAAGCTCAGACCCCATAGCATCCCCCATGGGCTAACCTACTGAAACCTGTTCAACTACCTGAACAGCCACCGCATACAAGCAGTGAAAGACTCCGGCCCTGTGGCCGTGTATATAACCCAGAGCATACAAAGGATTCCCAGCTGACGTCTCTACAGCTGATTGACTCGAGTCCTAATTCAGTCGCGACAAAGCATCGGCCAGCACGTTGGCCTCTCCGCGTACGTACTTCACCTCATAATCGAACTCCTGGAGCTCCAAGCTCCATCTCAGCAGCTTGCGGTTTGTGTCCTTGACCTGACTCAGCCACGACAACGGCTGATGATCACTCTCAATCAGGAAATGTCTTCCTAACAGATACTGGCGGAATATGCTGGTTGCCCAAACTATAGCAAGGCATTCCTTCTCTACCGTAGAGTACCGTGCTTCAGCAGCGTTCAACTTGCGACTACGGAACTCTACCGGCACTCTCTGACTGTCTTTCACTTGCAGAAGCACTGCACCTAGTCCTGTATCGCTGGCATCCGTCTGGAGCACGAAAGGCAATGACATGTCCGGAGTGTGAAGCACCGGTTTGTTCACCAAGGCGTTCTTCAGCGCCACGAAAGCCTCTTCACATTCCTGAGTCCAGATGACTGTATTGGGCTTGGTTTTCTTGGTCAAGTCTGACAATGGGGCCGCGATGGCGGAAAAATGGGGAATGAAGTTCCTGTAAAAGGACACTAACCCTAAGAACGACCTTACAGCCTTCTTGGTAGCAGGCACAGGTATAGCTTGTATCAAGTCTTCCTTAGCCTCTTGCGTCCCGACTAAGCCTCCTTTGAGCAGAAAGCCTAAGAACTCAACCTCAGGGTATGCTATGAAGCATTTCTCAGGTTTTGCTGTGAGACGCGCGTCTTTTAGTCTCTCGAGAGCCACCACGAGACACCGCGAGTGATCGGCTATCGATTCAGTTGCTGCCAGCACATCGTCCATGTAAGCGAACACACCCGGGACATCGTTCAGAACCTGGTCCATGAGCCTCATGAATGTAGCCGCTGCATTTCTCATCCCGAACGGCATAACGAGAAACTCGTAATGTCCACCTGGCGTCACAAATGCTGATTTGACAATGGCGTCCTCATGGAGGGGTATCTGATAGTAACCCTTTGTAAGATCAAGCTTGCTAAAGCAAGAGGCCGAACCAAGCCGCGCTAGAATATCTTGTATTCTAGGCATGGGATATGGATCTGCTACAGTCACAGAGTTCAACCTTCTGTAGTCTACACACATCCTAACCGTTCCATCCCCCTTTTTGATCAACACAATCGGAGCAGCCCAACAGCTTTCCGACTTTCGGATGAGGCCGGCTTCAAGCATCGCATCAATGTCCTTGCCAACAGTCTCTGACATAGCGAACGGGATGGGATAAGGTCTCTGCCTACACGGTTCCTCAGTGATTGTGTTGACCCTATGCTGTATCAAGTGGGTCCTGCCTGGCCTCGAGTCGAATACGCTCTTAAAGTTCTCGCAAACTTGCCTAATCCGTGCCTTGTCTTCGCCTTGCAACTGTTCACAGAAGTGGACCTTGTCCAGCTCCGATGAGTCAGCTACTGTAAGATTGGGCAGAGGAATATTAGACTCGGTCTCTTCCTTCCCGACAATGACAGCACAACGATTAGGTTCAACTGACGTAGGCCGATCGACCCAACGCTTGAGTAAGTTGGCATGGAGGACCGACGTCCGATGCGGGCCCATCTGTACCTCGTAGTCGACCGGGCTGACGACACGTAGAACCTCGAACGGACCCTGCCACTGAGCCAGTAGTTTGTTGGTGGAAGTAGGAAGCAGGACGAGCACTTTGTCCCCGATCACGAACTTCCTATTTCGGGCGTTCTTGTCATAGTACCGTTTCTGGCGAGAACGCCCCTTCTCCTGCATCCCCTCCGCCACTTCGGTCATCTCCCTCATCGCTTCTCTCATCTCTATCAGGTAAGTCACTACACTGGTGTCTACCCCTGGTTTGGCTTGCCAGCCTTCTTTCAACACCTCCAGTGGCCCGCGTACCGCACGACCATAGAGCAGTTCAAAGGGGGAGAAGCCAGTAGTGGAATTCGGCATTTCTCGGATGGCAAAAAGCGCAAACGGTAAGTATCTGTCCCAAGCCTTGGCTCTCTTACCACACAGCTTGCGTAGTATGGTCTTAATCGTACCGTTCAGACGTTCACAGGCACCATTCGCCATGGGATGATATGGCGAGGTGTTGAGTTTCTTGACCTGCAACAGTCTACACAGTTCAGTCATGAGAGCCGACATGAAGTTCGACCCTTTGTCTGACAACAGCTCGTTTGGAAGGCCCACCCTACTGAACACCCCGAGCAGGGCTTCAGCTACTGTAGATGCCTCTTGGTTGGGCAAAGGAACTGCCTCTGGGTACTTCGTACTGTAATCAATGATGGTAAGTACACAGTTGTTTCCCTTAGAAGAACGTGGCAAAGGGCCTATAATGTCAATGGCGACTTTCTCAAAAGGAACGCCAACAACCGGGGGCTGAATCAGACACACTGGCCGTACCCTACCCTTGTGCACAGTCTTTTGACAAACAGGACAAGAACGACAGTAGGACTGAACATCCTTGAAGACGCCCGGCCAGTAGAAGTGTTCAAGAAGTCTCCTCTTTGTGTTTTCGACCCCTTGATGGCCGCTAAACGGCAAGTCATGAGCTGTCTGGATGAGCGTTTCCCTATGTCGACTCGGGACTACGATCTGCACTACTTCCCGATCGATCCCCTTTGCTGTGCGATACTTCCGAGACAGGATACCATCTTCCACATAAAATATTGCTCGACCTCTATCTACAGGGGACGATGATGACGTCACTTTCTGGCGAACTGAGTTCAACGTTTGGTCCGATTTCTGCTCAATTACCAGTGAAGCCTTGTTGCCCAGACCAGTAGTGTCCACCTCTGGAATCTTCAGCTTATCTTCAGGGCTTGCAACTTTCGCTTTTGCGTGCTGAGCTCTGGTTCGTACAGCGGCAAGCATCGCGTCCGAACCCTCAACCACTGGTTCTAGATGCAAATCTGACACAGTTCCAACTATCACGTCCCATAAGGGGTTGGGGAGGGTTAATACTCTGTAGTTCCCACTAATGATATCAGAAGACAGATCTGCCTCTGCTTCCCTGGCCGTGATTCTACTCCCATCAGCCAGCCGGACTGTCCGTATTCTCCCTGTAAAGGAGTCTTTCGGCAGGAGCGACTCGCGCACTATGATAGTGTCACAACCAGAGTCCCGAAAAAATTCCGCCTGACAGTCGCCAACCAACCCAACTACTGACCTGCTTGTCAGAGAGGCAAGGCAGCACCCGACTTTATTTGTTTTGGGTCCTGAAGAAGAATGCCCCTCTTTTGCTGGAGTGGATCCGTCGCTGGCCGACGTAGTTGAACCTTCTTGCTTTGCTTTTGGGCACGACCTTTTTAGGTGGTTAGGGGAGCCACATATGAAGCAGCGTAGACGGTTAGATGTGGTTGCCTGAACTTTATCACGGCCACCCACCTGAGCACCAGCCGCATGTGCACTGGCACTCGGCTTGAATGGACCTCGTGGTTTATGAGCATCAAGAAAGTTATCGGCTAGGGTGACCATCTCCTCAGCCGTCTTTGGCTTCCACTGACGGAGGAAGGCCTTCATGTCCGGTGAAGCATTCTCCACCATCTGCTCTCTCATCAGGAGGTCGCTCAAGCTGTCATAGTTCTCCACGTTCTCCATTTCAACCCACATGTCGAAGAACGCCTGTATACGAGTATAATACTGCCTGAAAGTCTCGTCTGGACGGCGTCGCGCTCCCCTGAACTTGGCACGATACGTTTCCGCGGTGAGTTCATATTGGCGGAAGACTGCTGCCTTGACTTTCTGAAAGTCTAATGAGTCCGCAGGCGAGAGTCTAACCACAGCTTCACGGGCCTTGCCGGATAACAGCGGGATGAGGCGAGTAGCCCAAGTGTCCTGGTCCCACTTGTACACTGTAAACAGTCTCTCAATGGTCGTGAAATATGCTGACACATTTTCACCTTCGCGAAAGCTTGGTATAAAAGGACCTTTGTACGCTGCTCCTACGCCTGATGCATCTCTCTGACCCTGAACCTGGCCTGTTTCTGCCTGAATACGAATGTGCTCTAACTCTAACCTCTTCAGTTCTAACTGTTTGTCCAAGAGAAAGTACTGTGAGGCCCTCTCCTTTTCTTTCTCTTCCATCTCCCTATCAGCATCAACACTCTCTCTAGCCTGCCTTTTTTCTTCAAAAGCTCTCTCTGCTGCCTTTTCTTCAGCGGCAAGTCTCTGTGTTTCCCTTTCTAACTCAGCCGCCCTCACTTTAGCTTCCCTTTCTAACTCCGCCGCCCTCACTTTAGCTTCCCTTTCTGCAGCCCGTTCCTCCCTCTCCTGTCTTTGTAACTCTAAGAACTCATCTTTTGACAGTCCTAGCTTCAGTGCTAACTCTAATGAGGACATGGTGACAGATACTAAAAGTATAAATGGCAAAAGTATGACTGAACAGCAACAGGATAGAGGGCACACTTTTTCCACAATTTACCGCCGTGAAAATATAGGGACAAGCATAGGGACGTACATAAACAGCTACATAAACCATCAGAATCAATTATAATTGACCACACCGACAAGTTAAGGTATAGGCACTATTAGTACTGACACTACAGCTTCATCTGTGATCCTGTGGATGGTGACAGGAATCATAGTCTTACCGCTGTCTGGGGATGACACTGTACAGTCAGCGGAGAGACAATCCCTCACGGTGAAGGTGGTCAAGGGCCGGCAGCTGTAGCCCCAACGTAGCTGAAGAAAGATGATGGCGGACCTGTGGACAGGCGCGGTGGATCCGAAGACAAAACGCGACGTGCAGCAGGTGACGTAAAGCTGCACAACGCCGGGAGACGCCGTGTGAGTGTCACCCAACCACGGACATGAGATCCTGGAGATCCTGAAGACTCCGTGGAAACCGACCCAGGTCGTGACGTCTGACTGGATACGATGAGACTGACGATTTCAGCGACGACTGACGAAGGCGACTGGAAGCGTGACGTACGCCCCGTCCGGGTGCTCGGCTCGCGCCGTCTTCAACAGAGTCGACTGTGCGCTTGTAGAAGAGGCCACGCGCCTCCAACTTCGGACGAAGCGGCGTAGTGACACCTCGCAGACGACTGGGTCATCAGAGGTGGAGAGCCGGAGACTGAGAGCGAGAGCCGTGAAGATCGAAGTGCAGCCCAGGGTTGTGCAGGTGTTCGAGCTGCGTACTGGCGCACCCGATAGACGTGATGTTGTGGGACGCCTGACGTCGTGACGGTCAACCGGCCTGGTGAACAAAGGCCAGCTGGTGCATGCTGCTGCTGTTGCGGGGTGACCTTCAGCCTCTGGTCTGGCTAGGCTCTGGTGCCTGAGTGCGTGTCACTCTCCCGCCTGAGACCGATGACTGACGACCAGCAAGCAGGACTTCCCGAGACAAAAGCCTACTCTAACTTTCTAGATAGGGTTAGTGTAAACTGGAGAGACACTGACAAACAAAACATGTGCTGTACCCACCGGAGAAAATCCCACCGCTGCCACCAATGTCACACGCCGTCACAAGGTTGGCGTGGAGGAGCGATGGCGAAGCGAGTCCCCGATGAGCACAACACGACAATAAACAGATAAAAGAACAACACAGAGCAATACTGATGAGAAACAAGGAATTTAATAAAGAAATAAAGACAAGAAACAATTACAACAACGACGCACACTATGAAACAAGGCCTAACCTACTTCCCTATTACATTAGATAGCAGAGAGAAAGAGAAGAAAAGGACCAGAAATACAGGTGGTTAGAAAAGAAAAGTATACTCGATAGACCCTGCCTGCCAGCCGCCGCCAAGTCCCAACCCGCACTGAAGAAATCTACTCACCCCCTCACTACACTAACTCCTACTACTCACTACCTGGCAGTGGCCACACGTGAAATCTATGAACTTTACTAACCCCAACACAGAACCAAGAAAGTAACACACTAGATATGAAACACGAGCCACACGCGCACCCACGCGCACCTTACACACAAACACACACGCATACACACAGTCACTTCTGTGACACAGTGTACAACATGACTGTAGCTTGTAAACCATGCACGTTGATTGACAATATTGAAATGTACTTAGCTGTACACCTGTTAGCTTTATCCTTAGTGTCTGTAACCTTCCTGGTGGTGATGGTGGTCTTTGGAATTTTTTCTCCTTTCAAATCCCTTTTTTGCTTTGCGTTTTTAGGTGGGGGGGGGGGGGGGAGGGTAGCGGATACACATCTTTTCAGTATGTTCGCGTGTCTATAACCATATGTGTTTACTCTGTATATATATTGTGAAGAATTTCCCAAATGCTAAAAATAACAATAATTGTCATGATATGCCTTTTTATAACGGTTTTCGGGGAAATCCCCTGCTTATGACGTCGTTACATCGTGACGCGTTCACACCTGCCTTGTCTTACGAGGCGTCACATAGAATGTTCCAGAACATTGAACATTCGGTCATCTAGCTGTTTTTGCGCAGTGATTTTGTTGGACACGGCTTTTAGAGGTTTCGTGATTACATAATATAGTGAGTCGTGTATGTGGGTTTGATCCTAGTGTCTTGTAGAAATGGATTATTTCCCTTTGTCACTTTGTTACGTACGTCGTGCTAAATGAGTATAGTCCCCATGATTGTCATGAACTTTTTATCGTGGCGGCCGGGAGTGCACTAACTGTCTTGGTATGTTCGGTTTGTTTACATTTGAAAAAAAAAACAACATTACAACGGTTGTTGTGGTAGTACGTAATTACAGAATAAGCACAGGGCATCCGAGCAAGATAAATAAGACGGCTATTAGTACTTCATGTTATTATTGACGGTCGAACTATTGTCGGAACTAGATCTTGCTTGTAATGAGTCCGAGAGTGTTGAGGCATTGTTCCTATATAATAAGAAATACTTATATACTTATTGATCCGCTAAGTGATTCTCCAGTTGTGTGTTTTATAATACAACGCGCAGGTTGAGACTCTTCAGTCTGACAAGGGAAGACCCTCCCTCCCCCCCCCCCCCCCCCCGCAGGCTCATTTCTAAATAATCAGAATGTAGAGTGAGCACCTCTCAGACGGCGTTCACATGCGAATCTATCGTCTCTGTCATCAAACTGCTCATTAACGGCTAATTAGCGACCAGGGACATGAGTTGCATCATGTGATGCGCCAAGCTGCTGACAGTGCCAATGTCAAAAATGAGAAGAATTGGATACCAGAATAGATCGCCTGCATTCATCGAAAATCAACACGGTCGACACGATCACGGGACAGCGCCATGCAGGGAGACCACCAGCGACATGGTCAACAAAGGCGAGCGCTCAGCCAAACGTAAAAAGACCCAAGACAGCTCGGGAAACTCAAGCCTGGAGCATTCGAGCGAGAAGGAGGAAAACACTGCGACCCCGTGTAAGACAGTAGAAAGCGACAAGAAACCTGCCAAGAAACAGATACAAACAAGGGCTGGCGGGGACGGAAGTGGCTTGGTGTCTACCCCTGAACATTTCCGTACTGTGAACAGGCTCCGCATGTAGAAGTCGAGGTTAGGGATTTTAGCCCCGGGTTAGAGTCTAACCTCGAACTAAACTAGCTCTAGGAGGCAAAACATGAGGCAGCTGTAGCACGGAAGAAAAGCGAAGCACTGGAGCAGTATACGAGAAGGAATGACGTTCGAATCTTTGGTGTGCGCGAGGAAGAGCGAGAGACAGCCGCGACCTGCGAGGGCAAGGTGCTTGACATTGTTAAAAACAAGTTGGGCCTGAGATACACCAAGACTGAGGACCTGGAGATTGCTCACAGGATCGGCCGGAGGAAGAGACCTGAGGACAGTGACGATGAGGACAACGCCAAGCCGAGACCCATCATCGCACGCTTTGTCTCGAGGCGTTCACTTCAGGCGGTGGTCCAGAACAGGAAAAAAAAAAAAAAAAACTGGTGCACTGGTATAGGGATAGCAGAGGACCTCACGAGTGCAAGATATTCGCTTCTCATGGCCTGCAGGAACCACCCTGGTGTGGAACGTGCCTGGTCGAAGAACGGAAAAATTTTCGTCAAAGACAACAGAAACAATAAGATACATGAAATAGAATCCCAGACCGATTTACAGAGTCTGTCATCCCGCCCACACAGAGACCCAACAATAAGTGGTGTGCGCGGAGGACATCGTGGCGACTGGATGGGACGACGGAACTTCAGGCACCGACACGCTTCAGAGGACTTGTTTACCGATAATGAGGGAACTACACAGAGCATTGTGACAAGGTGCTAAACGGTCTTTTGTACCCGGTGAGGTCAGTGATATGTATTCCCTTCTGTATTCATGAAAATGCAAGTCGGTTGTTGTTGTTGTTGTTGTTGTTGTTTTTCTCTTCGTTTCTTATTTTTTCATTTTTTCCCCTTTAACTTTGTAATCGTCACAGCGATGGTCTTGTATGCCCCCCCGACCAACGCTGATTTTTGCTTCCGTATCGTCAGGTTTTTGTTGATGGTAGCTTCATAAAGTCACCAGCGGTGTGTATAATTTATTTTGATTGGTTAATAACATTTGAGGGTCAATTTGCTGATGAGCTATATAAATTGTGACCCTGGGGCCCATACCATGGCGATTTGTGAATGGGCCTAGCCCACGTGTGTCTGTTGTGTTTGCATCACGTGATGAGTGTTTATATCACGTGATAGGCTACAAGGTCAATGTCAGATTGACTGGCCCCTGCATCACGCTAGTCCAGCCACTTCAACCTGTACACATCCACTTTCATGGAGTTTATGTAAAACATGTATGCTTGGAATGGATACCCAATGCTTTTGCTACCACTGTGCGGTCCGCGTTTGGCGGCCAGCTGCCGTATTTTTGGAGTATTTTCACGGAATACGATTGTGAAAGGAGACTGCTCCACGTGAGGTCAGTGTGACCTGAGGCGGCCTTAATGCCTCTTGACCCTTTTTTTTTTCATTTTTTTTTTTTTGACAAAGGTGTGTCATTTGAGCAGTGTTTCACACAATGATTACTTCTTTTGTTCTCTTGCTCCTTTTTGTTTGTTTAGTGTCCATTTGTCATCAGTGTCGTGTAGTTGTCCTTATGGTTTGTTTTCTGGCCAGAGTTTGTGTATGTATAGACAGATTTCTACTGTATAATCAGTGCTTTGAGTTTGAGGTTATGACCTCCTGTTATGGCTTCAGTAAAACGCTATTCATAGTTATATACGCACCATAATGGCGGGGAAAGAAAACTTTAAATTTGTTTCATACAATGTTAATGGTATCCAGAATAATAAAAAGAGGAGGGATGTTTTTGATTTTCTACAGAATGTTTATTTACTCCGAGAGACAGACTTAAACTTTGAATCTGAGGATTTTGTCCGCGATGAGTGTCAGAAGGGTTTCTTAAAAGGCTGATATATTGGAGAGTGTATCAGAACATTGTATGATGTTACGATGTATACAGAAAAGGAGCATATTCCAGGATTGATTATTACAGTAGACTTTCAGAAAGCGTTCGACAGTGTTTCATGGCGTTTTATTGAACAATGTTTGCATTTCTTTCAGTTTACCCCGACAATGGTCCGCTGGTTCAGCACATTATACAAAAATGCAAAATCTTGTGTATATCTCAATGGACAATATTCTAGCTGGTTTGCCCTACACAGAGGCTGTAGACAGGGGGGGCCCGTCTCGGCATATTTATACCTTATAGCAGCCGAAATATTATCACTGATGCTGAGAAAGAACAATGATATCAAGGGTATTAAAGTACGTAATAACGAGGTCCTACTGAATCTGTTCGCAGATGATACAACTATATTTTTAGATGGTAGAGAAAAATCATTTTGTGAAACTAGACACACCCTCGATAAATTTGCTGAAATGTCAGGTCTAGTAATTAACAATGAGAAAACGAATATTATATGGATAGGAAACAGGCGTAAATGCGGGGTCCGATTTTTAAGGGATCGTAACTTTCAGTGGGATCCGGGTATTTTCAAAGCTCTAGGCATAGTATTTTCCGTCAATATGGACCAGATCAGTTATTTAAACTTTGAAGGAAAACTGCACGAAGTAAGAAAGGTTCTTGGAAGATGGAAGAAAAGACACCTTTTAGACAGAGACACGTTTCCTCGTTGCCCCATCTTTGATATCACCCACACGTGTTGGAAAAGGACGTTAAACTCCCAAACACCCACCCATCAGCGTTTCTGGAAATATAGTGGGTTTTTAATTTGGTCATAGTTGATAAGTGTAGACGTAGGGTAGTGGTAGTGATTATAAGCGAACGTTAGGAGACAGAGTGTGTTGTCGCCCCTCTTTTGTCTCTAACGTGTCGACAGAATAGTGGACTTGTAATAATTACCTACATCTTAGATGGTTGACAGAACATTATGAGCGGGTGTATAGAGTAGTGGGTAGACTTAGTGTTGGGTAGAGGGTTGCAGAGTGTGGGGTCTAGCGCACGGAATACGCGGGAAATCTCCTCCGTTGTTGTAAGGCAAGTAGCTGGGATAGACACGGGGGGTGGCTTTGTTTTGGGATAAAACAACAAAGTTGGGAGTGATATAAACCAAACAACAGCAGAAGACTCGTAAACTGAACGCGTGCATCGTGGGCACTTTTATTTCCGTGAGTTAGTTACGTCGGCTGTGTGATTATATAGTTGAGTTGTGTAGATACTGACTGAACCTATGTCAAAATGAATTACGTGAAGAACCAAGGGAGGAGGAGGTTTTGTGAATAATAAAGTTTTGTTCATTTTGATTTAATTGTCTGTGACAGATATAGAGAGAGTGTATTGTTTGTGGTCGTGTTGTGTTGTTTGACGTAACAATAACGTAGTGGTGACGAGGGGTTGGCCCCAGGATAACCAAGTAGGTAAACTATACACAACGGGAGACTGATGAACGTACAGGAAGTCAGACAAAGTATCCTGGTGTAGGAGACGCCTCATCAAAACACGCCCCCTTCTCGTAGCAGTAACACTTTACACGGGTATACTGACACGTACACCACACGTCACTACAGATAACTGATACAATACAATGTCGTGTGTGTGTGTGTGTGTGTGTGTGTGTGTGTGTGTGTGTGAAAAGGAAGAAAAACAATATGGGATGTTGAAATGAGGTAACACTAATGAGGTTTTGTTTGTAACTGTAGTGAAGCGCCGTCTTGTATGCTACATGTAGTTTGTCTATGAAAACGGCTTAATTAAAAGTAGGACTGCAGGACAGTAATGACAAGTTTACAATTCATGCAAATTCTATAGACATACTTCAGACTGAACTGTTCGTGGTTTGGCATCGACAACATCACACGACTTTGTATAAGACAGCTGTGGTATCTATGTGTAGGGGATTCATTGTCTCACACGGCAAATCGAGTGAACCATTTTGAGTTATCATACAGAAACTGACTACAACAACCGTGCTGTAGTTCTGCTTCACTGAGCACGCGGATCGTTCTTTGCTGTTCATTGTTACGGTCCGTGCACATCACTAAGGTAATATTATCCAGTTCCTTTTGTCGCTGTAGAGTTTTGGCAAGACGACACTAGCTGCGTGTTTAACCTGTAACCCGAGAAAACCTTCACTGCTACAGATACCCCACCCTCTGTCACCCCACCTCTACACTTGTTTCTCATGAGAGATAGGAGTGAAGGGGGGAGGGTGGGTGGGGACAGTATGAATTACTCGTGTATGGGACACAGTTCAGACACTCGCGCTACGATCATGACAGCACTTCAGTTTAAAGATCTAAGCTCCCAACAAAAAGCTTTCCGATGTGTGAAAAAAAAAATCTTAGAGACTCGACCGTGCAAGCACAGTCAACTCTCACAGTTGCAGAGTTTTCAGCGTCCCTGAAACCCCAATAAAAGCCAAGGGCAGCCTGATTTCACAGCTCAGTTTGCGTTTTGTGACACTGAGCAAGAAACATCGTGCAGCACTCAACATTCGGTAGACACTGTAGCGATGTGTCTCGCTCCCTGAACAAAAGCCAAATAATGTCACGGCAAACTCGTGCTCTGGTTTTATAGGGGTCCCCGAGGCGCTGAAAGCTCTGTAACTGTGACAGAGTTGCCTGGATTATGCACAGTCGAAGGAGTCGCAGTTTTAAACAAGATGGCCACCAGCCCAATATGTTGTTTCCATTTAATCACCTGCTATCGTCACGGTCGTTCTTTTGTAATGCCATGTATCCACACACACACACACACACACACACACATACACACACACACACACACACACACACACACACACACACACACACACACACACTCTCTCTCTCTCTCTCTCTGAATGGAAACAACTTACCGGGCTGTCACACCAATCTTGTTTTTGAAAGAGAGACGTCAAGTTGTATTCTTTGAAATCTATGACGTTTTTCCTCACTGGGATGACGCATAATACATTTCGTGTAATAACTTTGATACAGTTCTTGCAATGAAAGCAATGAAAATTGAAGTGTTGATGCTGCGTGCGCAGTGTAAAGATCGAATTAATACCGACCCAATATGTTTAACAGACAAGTCTGCGCGGCGAACGTTTTCTAACTATGTGTTATGTCAGACATACACACGCGCGCGCGCACACACTCACACGCACGCACGTACGCGCACACGCACGCACGTACGCGCACACGCACACACACACAGAGACTCGCGCGAGCCGCGTTTGTGCTCCATTGAGACCTATGTGGTGTTCTCTCACTCTACTATGCTATTGAGTGAGAGTCAGTGGGAAAAACAAAGCACACTACATCAATGAAACTCCCGCTTTCCCCGTCTACACATAGAGAACGTCCAAAAAGTGGCGACACATCCCCAAGAAATGCCAGTATCACGTCAATCAAACATGACGTCGGAAAAATGACGCTGATACTGCCTTTTGCGTCAGTGCGCGCGTGCCTTTTCTGCGATGGATCTGACCTGTTCAGTACGTAAGCAGCCCTGCACAGCGTTCTGGGTTCTTCTTCTTTCATGAATTTGTTCTCCGTGCATATTCTGTTCATAAAGTATTGGAGTTGTATTCTGTTATATCCCGTGTCTTCTCTGCGATTGCACGAAGATGGCGACATAGTAGAAGTAAAATACACCACGTCTCCAAACAGAAGAATTCGGAAAGAAAGTGGCGAGACACCCCCAAGAAAAAACAGCATCACGTCAATCAAACATGACGCACTTACTTTACGTCAGTGCGCGTGCGTCTCTTCTTCGATGTTTGTGAGGCGTGTGGCTTGTAGAGGAAATGTGCTGTGAGTACAAATTTTCGAGTCAACTGACGATAACGGCTGCAGTGAATTTTTCTAATTTTTTTGTATATTTTTTATGGCACCCCAGGCTCATTATCTATGTATAGTAGGAGCGATTTTGAGATCTAAAGTGTGTTCACCAGCACTTTCATCAGGTACGGCTTACGCCAAAAGTATAAAAGCGACAACCTCCAAAATTCACTTAGTTGAGAGTCCGTATTCATGCTATCTATGTCCAAAAAATGGAGTGGTTTAGGTAAATATTACGCCTTTAAACGCCAAAAAGCCACTTTTTCTGAAAAGGGCGATAACTCAAATCATGTGTGCAATCGTACCTGGATCGGGACATCTATTCAACAATCCTGATTCATTTAGAAACCCCAAATTTGAAATCGATCGGTTCAGTATTTTCGGAGAAATAGGCATCTGAACTGGGTTCACATGCAATGTCAACTCAGGCTCGGTTTACATGAAAACTATAAGAGCGACCATTTTCTAGTAGTGACTCTGTTCAGAGTCCGTATTCAAGCTATCTACTGCCAAAAAATTGAGTGATTTAAATAAATATTACGCCTGTACACGAAAGACAACCAACTTGTCTCAAAAGGGCGATAACTCCCAAATCACTTAAGCAATCATCACACGCTTGGTTCCTCTAATGTAACATTTTGATATATTTGGATACCCCAAATTTGAAGCCATTCGGTTGAGTATTTTCGAAGAAACGGGCCTGGACACAATTCACACACACACAGCCGCACGCACGCACGCACGCACGCACGCACGCACATACGCACAGACGGCACTCACTGAGGAGGAGAAGCGCGTTCGGCGGACCGTACATGTCAGCATCGATGACGCATGTTTTCTTACGTCATTGTCAGAGTTACACTTGCAAAATCGTCTCTGCGGGAGATCGGCAGTGACGTGCGTTTGTACCACAGATGCTTGCCCATGAACGTGGAAAATTTAGCCCGTCCTATGATGTTGTTTCCATTACTATGGAAACAACATAAAAACGCAATGTGTGGGGCTTTTTGCTGAGATTGCAGACCTTTAAGCCAGGAGTGTGTATGTATATGTACCTGTTGTCTCACGCATTACTTCACTGTGAGGAAGTTTCATTACAGCAGTTTCATCACTACAGCATCAGTCAGCTGGACATATTGTACATGTTGTCTCACGCATTACTTCACTTTGAGGAAGTTTCTCGGACAGTGAGACTTGCTGACGAAAAAACTGACACGGATAAAACTGTTTGATAGACATGAGAGATGGAATGAACCCTTGAGAACAAGTTTCTGAATTGCTTTGGACATGGAACTCAATGAAATGAAGATGGATTATTTGTGAAACTGTTGTAAATTTAATGGTGAGATCAGGTTGGACGTCATAGTGCATCTACAGCGTGCGGACCTGCTGCGGAAAGAAGATTTCTTCTCCAACCACGTTTTATCAACACTTTTATGTTCACTTTCCTGGTCAAAACGCCTGAACAGGGTTACTCATCTTGTCTGTAAGAAGCTGTCAGTCTCCTGATGTCTACACATTTCTTTGTCTTCGTGTTCACCCAGCACTGTATCATGGCCACAACTAGAGTTTTCAGTCGTTATAAACAATCACGACACAACATGACGCCAGAGAGAAAAACATTATGGTCAAGACAACGAGATCATAATTCATGTGTCTGGCGCGGCACGTACAGCATTCAAAGCTCCAGAAGGAATCTGTCTTAATCACGTGACTCTTTTAAACCTTCATCACACACAGTAATCACGTGACTCTTTCACACAGTGTGTAAACCTTCACCACAGACAGTACACAAAGTGCTCACGATGTCTGGATCTGTCACATGTTATTTACGCCGGTAGCAAAATTGGTGACGCTGTGACCGGACCCAGATCGTGACAAAATGTCGGAAAGACCTCCAGCATCAGATCCTGGACCAGGGAACACTCACCCTGCCACGGTCACTAGCTCCACGTCACTCCCAGTCACCACCTCACCAGCAGTTACAGCCCTTGTCACCACATCACAAGCAGCCACCACCCCAGTCACAATTACACTAGCTACCACTACATCAGTCACAACCTCACCAGTAACTACTACATCAGTCACCACCTCACCAGTAACTACTACACCAGTCACCACCTCACCAGTAACTACTACACCAGTCACCACCTCACCAGTAACTACTACACCAGTCACCACCTCACCAGCAACTTCTACACCAGTCACCACCTCAGGCTCAGTGACTACGCAACAGACTTTGGAGAATGAGTGGAGACGCGTGGTGACGTCACTATACCGTGACCTTGACACCCGGACTTACTGTGTGCCACCCTACATCATGAACCGTGTGCCGTATGATAGAGACACTGTTGCCGGGCAACCGGTCCTGGTGTTGCGACCTTTACCGGGATTTGTCAGTCCTCCGTTTGTCTCACCTTCAGGCAATAGTCGTAGCGCGATGAGACAACACTCATCACATAGTATGTGGACACGGGAAACAGGTCAACACACGTCTCATGTAACACCAGGTCACTCAGCATACAGCATGTGGACACGGGAATACGTCCCCATCACCCAGCCAATCAACATACGACACACGGACCACAGTCTGTGGACCAGAGAGCAGCATCCAGTCGCTCAGCCAATCAACGTGCAAGAAACCGACTCACGTGACGACTTCGCCCAACAGCACGTGCTGTACTGTCTACAGACGCTAGGAGAGCAGCGACAGGAAGCCATGTTTGTGATGTCGTCACTAGACTTCACTGACTACCTGAACAAGCTGGATGCTACCCACGCTGCTCAGTTCCCGCTACCCGGGGATCTTCCCTCCACACAGCGAGAGGGCGACTTTGACGTCATCGTCATACACCGCAAATACGGCGTTCTGCTCGGGGAGATCAAGTCAGTCGGTATCCATGACAACAACCCAACAGACAAAGCTGTGGCTGACAAGGTCACCAAGGCCGTGAAACAGCTGGACAAGTGTGAGCAGGTTGTGAATCACGTGATGAGTGACGTGGCGCCGGGAGTGAGTGTCCGCAAAACGCTGATCCTGCCCTACATCAGCAGGACGCAGCTACAGCACGTGTTGGATGGAGACAGTCAGCTGGCACAGGTCAGAAACTCACTTTGTCTGCACAATTCGTTAATTCTAACATTCGTTAGTGTACACAGTGGAGACTGCGACATACCAAATGTTTGTTTTTTGTTTGTTTTTGTTTTTTTCTTCGTTTTTCAGTTCGTAGACTTCAGGATTTGTATACAGCGTTCAGACGAGCACGCTCCTAATCCACTGTATTACAGAAACACGGCTTCCTTGCAAAGTGCCGTGGTTTTCATGTATTAACATGTCCGTGAAAGTTTCTATAAATAGACCAGCCAGCCACAGCCTTCGCCGCAAAGCAAATAATGACCACACTGACACGAGTCCCGTTGTGTTAATCTTGTCAAATGTCAAATGCACGGGTGAAGTACATTCGCTCAATAATTTTTCCTTCTCGTACATGACACCGTTCATTCGGGCTGATGGTCAGGGGTTCTCTCTGGGTACTCCGGCTTCCTCCCCCTCTGCTTTGAAAATGTTCAGCACACAAAATTAGTAAATAATTGCAATTCTAAATTTCGAAACTTAATTTGCTGAGCTCTCCCTTCGCACCACGTGATTGTAATGTGTTCATGTCCAGCGTGTGAGAGAATGCGTGTGATTCACATGAGCGTGCGTGTCGGGTTCAGTTCGCGGCGCTTTGACGCTATGAAATTGGGTAAAGCTCCTATACAATACTCATTTATTATTATTATTTATCATTATTTCTATTTTTTATTATCAATATTATTGTTTATCATCATCATTATTATTCTGTTTATTATTATTATTTAATTATCATTATTACGTGACCTCATCACCCGATCAGCCATTTGCTTTTGAGTATAAACTGTCACGTGACGATGAATACGCTCCCCTTTTTCAGCGGGTGTGTGGGTGTGTGGGTGCTCCAGACGTGAGAGCGGCCGTGGCGCTGTGTGTGTGTAGTGACGTCATGTCTGACCGCACCACGCCCTGGCACGTGGACGCCGCTGTACTCGGGAAACTGGACAGTTGGTGGACCCAGCGCATGGCGTGTAGAACGGACCCCACAGTGTCACGTGATCTGTACCAAACACTTGTCAGCAGGTGAGGAAGTCTATCATACAATATTCCAGGCGTTAGTTGGTTTGTGGTGAAGCAGGAAACTTGAAGTGAGTTGACTGTACAAAGTATAGACATGCTTCACTACAGCAGGTGAGGAAGTCTATCATACAATATTCCAGGCGTTAGTTGGTTTGTGGTGAAGCAGGAAACTTGAAGTGAGTTGACTGTACAAAGTATAGACATGCTTCACTACAGCAGGTGAGGAAGTCTATCATACAATATTCCAGGCGTTAGTTGGTTTGTGCTGAAGCAGGAAACTTGAAGTGAGTTGACTGTACAAAGTATAGACATGCTTCACTACAGCAGGTGAGGAAGTCTATCATACAATATTCCAGGCGTTAGTTGGTTTGTGGTGAAGCAGGAAACTTGAAGTGAGTTGACTGTACAAAGTATAGACATGCTTCACTACAGCAGGTGAGGAAGTCTATCATACAATATTCCAGGCGTTAGTTGGTTTGTGCTGAAGCAGGAAACTTGAAGTGAGTTGACTGTACAAAGTATAGACATGCTTCACTACAGCAGGTGAGGAAGTCTATCATACAATATTCCAGGCGTTAGTTGTTTTGTGCTGAAGCAGGAAACTTGAAGTGAGTTGACTGTACAAAGTATAGACATGCTTCACTACAGCAGGTGAGGAAGTCTATTATACAATATTCCAAGCGTTAGTTGGTTTGTGTTGAAGCAGGAAACTTGAAGTGAGTTGACTGTACAAAGTATAGACATGCTTCACTACAGCAGGTGAGGAAGTCTATTATACAATATTCCAGGCGTTAGTTGGTTTGTGTTGAAGCAGGAAACTTGAAGTGAGTTGACTGTACAAAGTATAGACATGCTTCACTACAGCAGGTGAGGAAGTCTATTATACAATATTCCAGGCGTTAGTTGGTTTGTGCTGAAGCAGGAAACTTGAAGTGAGTTGACTGTACAAAGTATAGACATGCTTCACTACAGATTACTGTCATTGTACAGTTACACACATTGTAGTGGACTTTGTCCACACGGACACAAGCCTAGCAGTATGCAACGCTTCATACAACGATGATGATGATGATGATAATGATGATGATGATGATGATGATGATGAAGATGACGAGTGGGTGGGTGGGTGTTTGGGCGTTTAACGTCCTTTTCCACCACGTAAGTATGATAGCAAAGACGAGGCAACGATGAAAAAGCCAGCACAAACATTTGTCCCCAGCCGGGATACGAACTCACGACCCGAGCATTACAAGTCCAACACTCTACCATTCGTCCACCCCGGCTCCCCGATGATGACGACGATGACGACGACGACTATCATAATGATGATGATGATAATGATTATAATTATTTTTCATCTGAAAAAATGATAATGTTCCTTCCTATAGGGGGAGCCGGGGTGGTCGAATGGTAGAGCGTTTGACTTCTAATGCTCGGGTCGTGAGTTCGATCCCGGCTGGGGCCAAATATTTCTGCTGGCTATTTCATCGTTGCCCCGTCTTTGATATCACCCCATGTGGTGGAAAAGGACGTTAAACCCCCAAACACCCACCCACCCTCCTGCCTATAGTTTTTTTTTCTCGGTGTAAACATTTACCAAAAATATTTCATTTTCCAGTTATATAGCAAACAAACTGTGCACAATTTAAATGTTGACAATTTTTAAAACTGAAAACAACAACAACAGTATTGTGTCGATACGGCGAGTGACATATTAGTGTGCAACGCTTAATAATAAGTAGTAATAGTAGTAGTAGTAGTAGTAATAGTTTCGTCGTTGTTGTTGTTGTTGTTGTTTGTTGTTACTATGCATCATTATCTTATATATGTACAGTATAGTTGTCGTTATTAACATTCTATCAAAAGTTTCATTTTTCTTTCACTGAACAAACATACCGTAAACAATTGAAATAATAATAATTCAACAACAACAACAACAACGTGTGTACCTGTTCTGTATGTTGACAGGTTTGTGGGCCCGGCAACAACAGTCCGTGTTCACTGCGTCATCCCCCCGCGCGTGGAGGTGCGGACACTGGGGGAGGCCGTGTCAAAACTCGGCCGGCGACTTGCGCTTCTCGTCCTCACCCCCGGGCAACTCGACCTGCTCAACAGATCACCAGCACACGTCTGTCTGACCGGCCCCCCGGGCACCGGCAAGACTGTAGTGCTGATCGTGAAGGGGCTGGTCGGGGCGCGCCAGGGACATCCTGTGGTTGTACTCAGTCTCCATCCTGGCACCTTTGCGGTGTCGTGCCTGATACAGCAGCAGCTGGTGATGACCCTGCAGGCAGACCCCACAACACAACAAGCGGCCGCCGCCGTGCACTTCTTGCAGTATGACCTGATGAACCGGCCTGGAGATGTGGAGGTGGCGCTTCAGACACTTCAGTTGCTGGTGCCGACAACACGGGGACAACAGCTTCACGTGCTGATAGACGAGGCCGGGTTTACACACAGGTAGGTGACTACAGTACTGCACGTGTGTGTGTGTGACAGGTGACAAGATTGAGGTGAAATGTCACGCTACACTTGTGTTTCCCATACCGTGACAGGGACGCTACGTGGACATGACAAAACATGAATCATTATTGATCAAGTCTTTTTCACAAACAAGACGATGACCTAGTGTTTATTGATGGAGTGATAGTGGCGTTGTCATGACAACAGTCTGTTCCTGCAGCACGTGCTGCTTTCTCAACAAACCTTGGTGACAGTCTCCGGATAAATGTTAGTGCTAATTTCACATACTGTTTTACACTTGTCCTGTAAAACTTGTGTGCGAGCGATCATGATGCATGTTGGCCGGTGTGGTGAGCTGGATTTCTATGTTAATTGTCTCGTTTCATGTCCCCCCCCCCCCCCCCCAACGGTGTTTTGAAATAAACACTTTCACTTGACTTTGACTTGACTTTGACTTTGACTTAACTTTGACTTGACTTGATAGTCTTGGCGAGCCGGGATAGCCAAATGGTAGAGCATGGGACTTGATATGCTCGGGTCGTGAGTTCCAATCCCGGCTGTGCGGCCTTTTTGTCGTTGGCCCGCCTGTGATATCAGCCATACGTGGTGGAAAAGGACGTTAAACTCCCAAACACCCCCATCCCTCCATCCTGTGATAATCATGAATGGGTTGGTCGTGTAAAGAACGACAACTGTGGTTCGACCTTGGAGACGCACACAACCAGGTTCTCTCCCTTAGCGTATTTTAATAATAATAATAATGAGTATTGTATAGGCGCTTTACCCAATTCCCTGAATCAGCTCAAAGCGCCGCGAACTCAACCCAACACGCACGCTCATGTGAATCACACGCATTCTCTCACACACTGGACATACACATAGTACAATCACGTGGTTCGAAGAGCTCAGCTACTTAAATTTCGGAATTTAGATTTGCATTTATTTTTTAAATTTGGTGGGCTGAACATTTCCAAAGCAGAGGGGGAGGGAGCCGGAGTACCCGGAGAGAACCCCCGACGATCGGCCCGAATGAACGGTGCCATGTACGAGAAGGAAAAATTATGTGCCCCGAGTGGGACACGAACCCTTTGCCTCTCGCATTGGTGACAGGTCTCTTAACCACTAGACCACCGACCGCCCCATTATCCCTATTATCTAAATCCTGATCCGAGCGGCAACTCAAGTATTACAATAGTGGTTATGTTATTCTGGTAATCAGCTCTTTATGTTTTCACATCTCTTTCAATGTCTTCCATGGAGGCACAATAATCATGGTGTTTTCTGTAGAGTCAAAACACCATATCGTGTACCCATACGTGATGCTATCTACATCAGTTATGACAAGTGATCACTGACTGGACGTCATGATTTGTGTTTTCCCTGTGAAATGAAGCGAGTATCGATGATTGGCTCCTTTCAGTGATCAACTGACCAGACAACTGTTTCCCATCAACACTAGACATGGGACACAACTGATCGGCGTTGTAAAGACAACATGATTTATCTCCCCTCTCGTAATGCTTGTTACTCGTACGTGTTATTTGGGAAGTGCTGTCTACTGCTGGTAATGTACATAACAATAATGTACAGTTCCACACAAACAGCAGACGACAGTGTTCCATACAAGTGTCATGGCTCCCTCCCCATTCTCTGTAACAGGATTATCGGCCCGCGCACACAGAGACTGGTGAGAGAACTGCTGGCAGCCTGTGGACCGCGCCTCTCTCTCTGGGCCGCTAGTGTGTACATCGCCGACATCCCTACAGAACTACAGGCCGAGCCGCTCACGGTGCCCCTAAGATCATGTCCGGCTGTTGTTAGAGAAGTGGCGAGGGCAGTCAGCAGGTTTACAGTCCACAACTACAGTGACAGCGGCACGCCTTCCCCAAGTGACGGGCCACGGGTCATCCGCTTACGTCATGAAGGCGGGGACCACACCAGACGATGGCCCGTGGAGTGCTGGAGATGTGGAGCGATAGTGGCGCGAGTGTTGACGGAGGACCTCCATGTGGGTGTGACGGGTATGTGTGTGTTGTGGGTGTCCTTTCATGTATCGTCATTATCATCATCAACAACGACAAAAACAACAGCGACAGCAATCTAACATTGAATTCTATGTGCGGAAAATCGGACGTGTTGCGTAGTGTTTTCGTCAACAACAACAACAGAGCTTAATTGGCATTAATATTTATATCCAAACATTTAATAATTAAAATATAAAACAGCTTCGCTCCCCTTATCAAGTTTAACCCTTCCATCCCTTTCTCGCCCAAAGAGTAGACAAGACAACCAACCAAGTAAACAAGCCCCCCCCCCCCCCCTCTTTTCCTCTGAATAAAATAAGAAATCTTCATTACTCACTGTACATTTTCATCATACCTGGACCCACAACATCATTCCGTCTTCTGACCGTGCACAGTGAGTAAGGTTGATACGAGTCATGCACGTGCATATCACGTGATCATCACGTGGTTTATGTGTTGTTGTCTGACGGCAGGTGCCAACATCATCAACCCCACCAGTGTCGGCACAACCACCAGTCCCCCGCGTCTCCAGTACCGTGACGTCATCGTGGTGACACGTAGTGACGAGCTTCGTGAGGAGACGAGAGACGTCAGAGGTCAGGTGACGTCACAAGCCAGTGGTGTGGTGCGCGGCCTTCGCTCTGCCGGCCTCCCGGTGGGAGTTATTGGATGGGGGAGAGACGATGTGGCGAGGTGGGAGAGAGACGTGTGTGACGTGGCGGTGGCTGACAGTGACAGAGTGACGGTGGCATCATTGGGAAGTGTACACGGCTTAGAACGTCCTATCGTGGTGTGGTTACCGGGCAGGGCGCCGGCTGATGATGATGCCGGGCGCACTGACGACGATGTGGAGGCGAGCGACAGAGTGTACTTCATGTCCCGCTGTAGCACCCAGCTGGTGATAGTTGATGTCCCGCTGTAGCACCCAGCTGGTGATAGTTGATGTCCCGCTGTAGCACTCAGCTGGTGATACTTGATGTCCCGCTGTAGCACCCAGCTGGTGATAGTGGATGTCCCGCTGTAGCACCCAGCTGGTGATAGTTGATGTCCCTATGTAGCACACAGCTGGTGATAGTTGATGTCCCGCTGTAGCACCCAGCTGGTGATAGTTGATGTCCCTATGTAGCACCCAGCTGGTGATAGTTGATGTCCCGCTGCAGCACCCAGCTGGTGATAGTTGATGTCCCTATGTAGCACCCAGTTGGTGATAGTTGATGGCCCGCTGTAGCACCCAACTGGTGATAGTTGATGTCCCGCTGTAGCACCCAGCTGGTGATAGTTGATGTCCCGCTGTAGCACCCAGCTGGTGATAGTTGATGTCCCGCTGTAGCACCCAGCTGGTGATAGTTGATGTCCCGCTGTAGCACCCAGCTGGTGATAGTTGATGTCCCGCTGTAGCACCCAGCTGGTGATAGTTGATGTCCCGCTGTAGCACCCAGCTGGTGATAGTTGATGTCCCGCTGTAGCACCCAGCTGGTGATAGTTGATGTCCCGCTGTAGCACCCAGCTGGTGATAGTTGATGTCCCGCTGTAGCACCCAACTGGTGATAGTGGATGTCCCGCTGTAGCACCCAGCTGGTGATAGTTGATGTCCCGCTGTAGCACCCAGCTGGTGATAGTGGATGTCCCGCTGTAGCACCCAGCTGGTGATAGTGGATGTCCCGCTGTAGCACCCAGCTGGTGATAGTTGATGTCCCGCTGTAGCACCCAGCTGGTGATAGTTGATGTCCCGCTGTAGCACCCAGCTGGTGATAGTGGAGGTCCAGCTGTAGCACCCAGCTGGTGATAGTGGATGTCCCGCTGTAGCACCCAGCTGGTGATAGTTGATGTCCCGCTGTAGCACCCAGCTGGTGATAGTTGATGTCCCGCTGTAGCACCCAGCTGGTGATAGTTGATGTCCCGCTGTAGCACCCAGCTGGTGATAGTTGATGTCCCGCGTGATGAAAATAAATAACACTGACCACACCGGCCATGACACAGCACACACTGTGAACAACAACAACAACGACAATAGCAACAACAACAACAACAACAAAGCAACAGTAACGATGCCGACACTACAGGACTAATTTACCAATGATGATCGACAACGATTGACAGTGCCTGTAACTCATGTGTCATACAGAGAGAGAGAGAGAGAGAGAGAGAGAGAGAGAGAGAGAGATGATGATGAAACGTTTTTTTATTCAGGATAGAGCATTTAGGCATTGCTGCCTATCTTACATGCTGTCCTGCTATTCTACATTAAAGGGTATTGAGAAAAAAATCAAAACAAACAAACAAACAATAAAAATGTTTAAAAAGAAAAGAAAAGTATAAACTATCTAGGGGAAATACAGGAGAGAAAAATACACACGATAAACAAATCAAAACATACGTGGCATGTGCTGATGATACTGGCTGTATGCCAAGTAAGAAATTTACAGTCATCTCTAATATTGCAAAACATGTATGTAACACATTTCAATATATATCGTCAGATAAGCGTATCGTGTAGAATTTGTTTGAAGTTTATGAATTTGGAAACGTTTTGGATACTCAGTGGTAAAGAGTTCCACATGGATGCCCCTGAGAAAGACAGGCTACTTTTATATATATCAACCCTTGGACGAGGCACTGGGAGCAGACTGTTCCTTGTGTTATGTTGTTTATCATATTCGAAATTAAATAGTTGATGGAGATATGTTGGGGCTTTGTAGTAGACAATTTTGTGCATCAGTAAGCATTTGTTAAACTCCAGATGCTGTTTAAGAGGTAGAAGTTTGAGGATTTTAAACTTTTGTTCGGTACTAGAATTACCCGAGTGTAAGAGTTTGACAGCGCGCCGGTGAACGGGGAGAGAGAGTTAGTTAGTTAGTTTTTTAGAGAGAGACGGTGACAAGTGTATAAAGATAAGAACATGACTATGTAAGACACAGACTGGTGTGAATGACTGTGTTCATCATGTAGGATCCCTTTGTTGTATGTCAAACTGTGACTACCATCAAGACTGTCGACGTCATCAAGTGTTGATTATCAGTCACAACTCTGTCATCAACAACTTGTCTTCCCATTTCCATTCACTGTATTTCTCCAACAAGTTGTGTGTGTACAGGTAGTTGTGTGTATACAGGTAGTTGTGTGTATACAGGTAGTTGTGTGTGTACAGGTAGTTGTGTGTATACAGGTAGTTGTGTGTATACAGGTAGTTGTGTGTGTACAGGTAGTTGTGTGTATACAGGTAGTTGTGTGTATACAGGTAGTTGTGTGTGTACAGGTAGTTGTGTGTATACAGGTAGTTGTGTGTATACAGGTAGTTGTGTGTATAAAGGTAGTTGTGTGTATACAGGTAGTTGTGTGTATACAGGTAGTTGTGTGTATACAGGTAGTTGTTTGTATAAAGGTAGTTGTGTGTATACAGGTCGTTGTGTGTATACAGGTAGTAGTTGTGTGTATACAGGTAGTTGTTTGTATACAGGTCGTTGTGTGTATAAAGGTAGTTGTGTGTAAAAAGGTAGTTGTGTGTATACAGGTAGTTGTGTGTATAAAGGTAGTTGTGTGTATACAGGTAGTTGTTTGTATACAGGTAGTTGTGTGTATACAGGTAGTTGTGTGTATACAGGTAGTTGTTTGTATAAAGGTAGTTGTTTGTATACAGGTAGTTGTGTGTATACAGGTAGTTGTTTGTATACAGGTCGTTGTGTGTATACAGGTCGTTGTGTGTATACAGGTCGTTGTGTGTATACAGGTAGTTGTGTGTATTCAGGTAGTTGTGTGTATGCAGGTAGTTGTGTGTGTACAGGTAGTTGTGTGTGTATAAAGGTAGTTGTTTGTATACAGGTAGTTGTTTGTATACAGGTAGTTGTGTGTATACAGGTCGTTGTGTGTATACAGGTCGTTGTGTGTATACAGGTCGTTGTGTGTATACAGGTAGTTGTGTGTATACAGGTAGTTGTGTGTATAAAGGTAGTTGTTTGTATACAGGTAGTTGTGTGTATACAGGTAGTTTTGTGTATACAGGTAGTTGTGTGTATACATCGCTCGTGTTTACTCACATTAATGAGCGATGAATGATTGACAAGAGGGGTAGTTAGGCCAAATGGTTGACACTGAGGACACAAACAATTGACTGTCTGGTAGAGACTCCATTGTGGGCGTGGTGTCAGGACTGCTAGTGAGAGTGACACATAACGGATGTAGTGCATGTGGGCGTGGTGTCAGGACTGCTAGTGAGAGTGACACAGAACGGATGTAGTGCATGTGGGCGTGGTGTCAGGACTGCTAGTGAGAGTGACACATAACGGATGTAGTGCATGTGGGCGTGGTTTCAGGACTTCTAGTGAGAGTGACACATAACGGATGTAGTGCATGTGGGCGTGGTTTCAGGACTTCTAGTGAGAGTGACACATAACGGATGTAGTGCATGTGGACAGTCAGTGTACAACATGACTGTAGCTTGTAAACCATGCACGTTGATTGACAATATTGAAATGTACTTAGCTGTACACCTGTTAGCTTTATCCTTAGTGTTTGTAGCCTTCCTGATGGTGATGGTGGTATGAGGATTTTTTCTCCTTTGGCTTAACCTTTACCGTACGAGGCTTTGGACTACACACATACCACGAAGTGGGTCATGCAGGACCCAGACTTTTCAAAGAGTGATTTAGTGTGTATATACCTATCCCGACGATGTGGGTCTGCAAAGACCCATACATTTTGTGGAGAGTACAGGGCTAGAGCATCGTATCTAACTCTTATTGTCTCCTTTGTTGTTTGTTAGTTTGGTGGGGGTTTTGCTGTTGTTGTTGGTGGTGGTTTTTTTAGGAATGTTAAGAGTACTTACAAATCATGGTGAGAGAAGGTGAACCTCAATTGCTCTTTCATTTATTTACGGGTTTTGGGACCATCGTAAGCGACAACACATTACTAAACTCACCCATAATCATGATTGACAGTCATTGAATAAGCTACACCCCTTGTGTTCACGTTCAGTATGTGTTCATCGGGTGTCTGTTCGTGTCAGTACGATTGCACGACCTTACCAGGCACCAACCAGCCCAAACACAACAATCACAATACACAAGTTTACTCCCTCCACCCTCCACACACTACAGGAACGACCCAGGCTCATCGATCATGCACGGTGCGACCCACCCTCCACACACTACAGATATGACCCAGGCTCATAGATCATGCACGGCGCGACCCACCCTCCACACACTACAGAAACGGCCCAGGCTCATAGATCATGCACGGCGCGACCCACCCTCCACACACTAGAGATATGGCCCAGGCTCATAGATCATGCACGGCGCGACCCACCCGAAACTAGAATACGCTCCAGCCAATCACCTGCAAGCAAGACGCGCGCGCTGCCAACAACAGGTACACAAGCAGCGCATTTGGTGTCTCTCAGCACAACGACGTTATATAATTATGTGTCAGTGTTGGTGAATGTAGAAATCAGAATATATCTGTCTATCACGTGCAGTCTCCAGCCTTCACCACACTCAGAAACACGCTCTCAACTTTCATGTTTTCGGACAAGGCAGAGAGCAAATTTCTGATATTATCGGCCGATACACTTTTATTAAATTGAATGGGGTGGATGGTTGTTTGAGGGTTTAACGTCCTTTTCCACCACGTATGGGTGTACCCAAAACGAAGCAAACAGAAAAAGGCCAGCACAAATAGTTGCCTCAGCCGGGATTCGAACTCACGACCCACTGACTTGAATGGATTATGACAGAGAGGTAAGTACTGGCAACGCTGGATTCAGTACCAACGTGTCAAGATGGGAATGACTGAAATACACACAAACGGGTAGAGTTCTCCACCCTGACTCTCCTGCTCACTCACCCAACGACACACCTCCCTCCTCCCCCCCCCCCTCCATGCTAAAAGTCATAAATGGAAAACTAGTCTTGCACTGTATACCTCTTCTGGGAAATCTAAAGCGACATGAAATTCCAGATGACTTGCATTATAAAATATACAACACATCGTATTACTTCAGGTCTGGTGTGTGAACTTGTAATGACGAATTGAACCTGACAAGAGAAAGAACCAAGATTCCTACGTCGAGTCGCTGACCACAACCATACTACAGCCATGTCACAACCATACTACAGTCATGTCACAACCATACTACAGTCATGTCACAACCATACTACAGCCATGTCACAACCATACTACAGCCATGTCACAACCATACTACAGCCATGTCACAACCTTACTACAGCCATGTCACAAGTCACAACCATACTACAGCCATATCACAACCATACTACAGCCATGTCACAAGCATACTACAGCCATGTCACAACCATACTACAGTCATGTCACAACCATACTACAGCCATGTCACAACCATACTACAGCCATGTCACAACCATACTACAGTCATGTCACAACCATACTACAGCCATGTCACAAGCATACTACAGCCATGTCACAACCATACTACAGCCGTGTCACAACCATACTACAGCCGTGTCACAACCATACTACAGCCATGTCACAAGCATATTACAGCCATGTCACAACCATACTACAGCCATGTCACAACCATACTACAGTCATGTCACAACCATACTACAGTCATGTCACAACCATACTACAGCCATGTCACAACCATACTACAGCCACCAGACTACAGCCACCATACTACAGCCATGTCACAACCATACTACAGCCATGTCACAACCATACTACAGCCATGTCACAACCATACTACAGCCATGTGGTATGTGTAATGTTAGGCAAGCTAGAACTTGAGCTGGGTTTTCTGTCACTGGGCGTGTACCGTCTATGGCGACAGAAGTCGTTAACGCGCTGAAAAACACACCGTTTCTTTTCACAAGTATTGAAAAAGCCGACACAGTATCACTGAATGCGTAACGACGCAAGCCTTGCAGAAAGTCAACAGTCGTTTCAACGTGATCATGAAAAAGAGACGTTTTACGTGGGAGAAGATCCAATCAAGTTTGGAACCATTTCGCTTTACCTCACAAAGTAATGTAGGGACTCCGCTTTGTACGAAATAAACAGAGACACCCATTGATGTCAGACATGAGTGACGGGTCTATTGTGCTAATCGCCGACAACTCTCACGACTGAAATCTTCACACTAGCACAGAGAGAGAGACAATGACAATGACAATGACACTTTATTTTTCAAGGATGTAAGATTAGGTACAGTGTCCTTTCTTCTATCTTGTCCTTGCTACATTCTACTACTACAACTACCATTACCACACACACACACACACACACACACACACACACACACACACACACAACAAATAATATCAAAATGATGGTATGGAATAAAAAGGCAAAAAGCAAACAAACAATCAAACATAGTACAGATTATCCGAGAGTTAGTAAAAGAAATAGTGTCATCCACTGAGATGTTGTTTTTGCTGTGATAATGATAATAACAAAAATAAAAGAAGGATGAAAAAGAGAAATGAACAGCTTTCGGAGCAGAGGCAAAGCACACATTTTAAGTATTTTTAAGATAAGCCAGTAGCCGGGTCTTGAAGGTTCCGAGGGTAGGGGCTGACTTTATATGTTTTGGCAATGCATTCCAATGTGTTGCGCCTGAGTATGACAGGGATGACTTGAATATACACGTATCTATACGCGGCTTTGGCACAAGTAGGTCATTCCTGAGAGTTCCGTATGGCCTGTGTGTTTGTTTGAATAAATGAGAGAGATAGGTCGGTGCTTCCGCGAGGGTGATTTTACGCATGAAGACTAATTTGTTAAATAGCAAATGTTTATGAAGGGACAAAATCTCAAGTTTGGTGAGTTTTTCGTCCGTACTACTAGCAGGCATGCTGTTTGCAGCAATTAATTTTACGGCCCTTCTATGGAGAGAGTTGAGTTTTTTAAGGTTAGCCTCACTACAGCCATCCCAAACAGAGGAGGCATAGTCAAGATGGGGCTGTATGTGGGCACTATAGAACAGTTTTCTAGTATCCTCATCTGTAAAATATTAGATTTTGGACAATAAAAATAGGTTTTTTGATAGCGTTTTACACAATTTGTTGACATGCGCCTGCCAGCTGAGCTGGTCACCAATTGTAATACCTAGCACACGCTGATCCTGAACTTGTTCAACACGATGGGAATTAAAGGATAACTGAAGAGGAGGCAGATTCATCTGGTGTTTTTGTCTCGTCGTGACAAGCATACATTTGGTTTTTGAGGGATTAGGAATCATGCAGTTGCTATTACACCATTGAGCAACTTCAGTAAGACTCTGTTGTAGTGACGCATTTATGGATGGCACATCGGAAGCTGAAATGTCGAGTGTTCCATCATCCGCGAAAAGACTACATGTTACTTTCGGATTAGATATATTTAATGGTAGGTCATTTATAAAAACAGAGAAAAGGAGTGGACTGTGACAAACCGCATTTATGGGGTTTTCGTTGGTTGTGTGTTTGCCGTTTTCAAGGGTGTATTTTCATGTGTAGTGTTAACTAGTGTTTTAGACAGGTAGTACTGTACTGGAGTATCCCAGTCTACCTAACGTTTTCACGTGCGGGAAAATGTTTATGCACGGCTATAGCGGTTGCTTGAGTTTTACTCTGTACTAGAGACTGTGGTAACACAAGCAGACGTGAGTTGTTGTCAGCTTACGAAGTGAGCAATTGCGACAAAGATTGTGCGCAGTCGTACTATTGACCGGTGGAGGGAACAGGTCTCTTTTTTCCCCACCCGGCTTCTTTTGTGTTCCGTATGCCATAGCGCTACAGGTATGTTTGATTTTTGAATATTGTTTGTCTGTGTCAAGACCAAGTGGATTGTTTGATAACCCTATGGATAACTTGATGCTATTATGATGTATATCTGATTTAGTTCTGAATGTTGGACTTCTCAAATGGTTATTCAGTTGAGAGAATTTTTGGTAGGATGTTTTGTACTTCATTCTTGTGAGGAATCAGTTGTGAGAATATGGTTTGAGGTTGATGATGAGGATATAAGTTTGAACTGTTTGACGATGATATTGTATGGGTATTTGGTAACTGGAAGGTGAATTTGTTGATAATTTCTGATATCAATTCATAACTGGAACTTTCGAGATCGATGTCAGATGTTATTGTTGTTGAAATGGAACTTTGTTCAGGATCAAAGTTAGTTTATGGAGAAGAAATACTATCCGAGATAGTGGTAGTAATTACGGGTTAATATTGTACAGGAACGACGCCGGAGACCCGGTGAGCTGACCGCATTGTAATATGTCCGCCTGATCAGCGTACACGACACCATGTTTGTCTTCTATTGTCTGCCCCGTCGTTGTGGAGCTTGAAGCCAGCGACGTGTGTTTGTCTCCCTTGAGATCACGCGCAGCCATCCAGTCGAGCGCCGTGTCAAGGTGGAGCTATCCCTGAGTCTGATGGGGTACACCATCCTCAGCGTATCCTTTGTGAAGGTGTCTGCGGTCCAGCATTGTTCAAGTCACTTCCAGAAGAAGTGTTTCTCTTCACTCATTCCAGGAGAAGGTGAAAAGATTTGAATCGCCCGGAATTCCCAGAGGAATCGTCTGGCTCAAGTGTATATAATTTCTTCGCAAGATCAACAAGTCTTCACCCAGTCTACAGCATCGTTTCGACCAAGCTTGTTGAGTCATCTTGTTTATTTCACTTTATTCATTTCACATCTAATTGTGTATAGTTAGTGGTTTTGTCCGCGTTGTAGTACATTTTATATCCAGGCACATATCCTTTGAATAACCGATGTGCTGGTGAATTTGGAGGCTTCTGTTTTTTCAGCTGTGAATGTAGTTAAGCCTTAAATCTACTTATTAATTCATGTGATTTTCTGTTTGTTTTCGTGTATAAAAGGTCTCAGTCAAAAGAATAACTATTTGCTTGTGTGTATGAAAGGGAGTGGATGACGTTTGCATGCGTGCCTTTCTGAATGTCTGTGATGTGAAAGCGGAGTGAAAGTGTGAGACCGCCTTACGTTACATGGACCAAGGATAGATCCTTGGGGAACACCGTGCTGTATCACCCCCTCGGAAGAACTTTTCCCATTGATATAAACATACTGGGTTCGTTTATCAAGATATGAAGTAAAGAAAGCAAGGCTGTGAGCACTAAGACGATACGCGGTAAGTTTTTGGAGTAGTAGCCGGTGGTTCACGAGGTCAAAAGCTTTGGTCAGGTCCAAGAAGACCGCACCTGTCATTTCACAGTTATTCATCGCATTAAGCCATCTGTCAACTAGATGCGTAAGCACCGTGTGGCAGGAGTGCCGCGGGCGAAAACCGGATTGAAGAGGGTGGATAAGTTCGTGTTTGTTTAGGAAGCTCTGCAAGTGCTTGTGAATGCGTTTTTCAATTGGTTTGGACAGAGTTGGTAGAAGGGAAATGGGTCTGAACTTGTTTGGGTCTGTTAGGTTTTTGGTTTTAGGAAGGGGCACGACTTTAGCTTTTTTAAGAAAAGACGGGAAAATACTTTGCTGTATATACAGGTTGTAAATAAACGTCACCGACTCGACAATGTAGGGCAAGGCCAGCTTTAGGACAGTACTACTGATGCCGTCATGGCCGGACGATCGTTTATTTTTCATTGAGGATATAGATTTACCGACCTCGTGAACCGTTAAAAGGGGAATATCAAACGATACTCCGGGAGGCAGCTTGTCTTCACAGAAAGAAACTAGTTTTTCGGATATACAGGGACTATGGGTTGGATTCTGTAACAGTGAACTGGCTGCTGAGAGAAAATGGTTATTGAAGTCATCAGCCGTGATAGATGTGCACTGTGGATTTTGCTTGGATTTTGTAAATGCGTTTAGCGCGCGCCATACAGACATGATGTCCTTTTTGAAGTCCATAAGACGATGGAAGTGGGCCTTTTGCGCTTGTCTCACCAGATATTTCACGCGATTTCTTTGCTTACGGTAAGCGACAAAATCTTTGTTTCTTTTGAGCTCATCTCTGAGAGACATAGCATCTTTAATATCTTTGTTGAGCCAGGCTGGCAACTAAACATTCTTCACTCGTTTTTCACGAAAGGGGGCGTGCCTGTCAAGAACACTGAGGAATAACCTGTACCACTCTGACAAAGCTTCCGTGGGATCGTTGTAGTTGTAAACCGTAGTAAATGATATTTTACTGAGGTCAAACAGAAATGCGTCTTTATCAAAATGTTTCAGCGATCTGTATTTTATTGATGTATGGCTATGTTTTTTTGAAATATTTATCGGTTTTCAAGGCCCAGCTACAACACACGGGGTAGTGGTCGCTTATTCCTACTTTGGGAACGCTCGTACCTATCACTCTTGTTTTGTTGGTCGTTTGCTTTGCCTTTACCTCAACCCAGACACTTTCCACATAAGTGGACTCGAGGTCTTTGCGCCTTCGAGTGACATGACTGATGGAGTTATGAATGTAGACAGTAATGCCGGTATGGCCGGGCTGTTCAGCATCGCGGCGAATGAGAGAAAAATCTTGAATGGAAACAGAATCATCATCAATGCGATTGTTTAGTCGTGATTCTGTGACACCGAATATGTGGAAAGGACTGGGCTAAGTCAAGAGCATACACAGATCAGGAATCTTATTGAGTAAATGATAAATGTTCAAATGACCAATGTGTATATGATTGGTAGTAAGACCTGAAGAAGACATTGTATATATACTGACAGGTGTTAGAATATGACAGAATGTATAACTAAAAGTATAACCAACAGCTGAAAAACCAAAAGACAAAATTAGGTAATGATGAGAATACACAAAGACGAACTACTATTTCAAAGTAAGATGAATAAATGCAACTATAGCAAAACCAATAACTAAGAGAAAAATATCTATATGTGTATAAAAAGAGTCAGTCGAAGAAATAGGCTACGCGAGGAGCATGCAGCAGTCACCTTTCTTAATCAACTGATACCGAAGAAACTAGGTCACCACTGCGCCAGTCACCAAGTAAAAAGCGAACGAAAGTGCATCAGTATGACACGCATACACAATATCAAATGTTCGTGATGAAAATCACAGTGAACTCCTACAGAGCAAACACCTTGCAAACAGTCCCGAAAATAGTAGTAACGTGACAAATAACACTGCGTTGTCTCCCTCCATTCAAGACTTTCCCCACTGGTGGAATACTTGGCTTACGTCAACCAACACTGTGAAGCAGTATCCGGCTGTATTTTGTTTTTGTTTGTTTTATTGAAGACAAGAGACGTTTATAAACATAGTCATACATGGTCTTATCTATTTTGTGAAATATAAAAGAAACTTTTGAGTGATTGAAATCACTGCTTGTCAATGCATTATGGTGCGTGTGGTCAGTGAGCGCGGACAGTACCCTCACTTAAAGGGCTGTAACTCTTGGTGCAACCCTGCCGATATTTGGGAACAATGATCTAATGTGCTCAGCACACCCCAAGGTTCATTTTTAAACTGGTCTAATAGAGTCGCCGGGGGAGTGCACGGTAACCGACCTCACCTTTTCCACTAACACCCATTTTTCTGCATACATGTTGGAGGCTGGCATTTGACGCAGAAATATGAGTGTTCATTGTATGCCGGCCCAGGGCGGGGATGATACCGGATGCTTGTAGCTTGGCGTTTGGGAAGACACGTTTGCACTGAATTACCGCTTGCTGCCATGTCTTTGTTGACACCTCACGCCCTGTTTTACAGTCGTTAACTCCAGCGTGGAAAGTGAGTATCTACACGCTTGGAGTTTCCGGCTGAATGAACAGCCAGTCCACTAGTTGAGCCGCGGTGAGGCCAGATACAGAGACCACTTGTACACTGTCCTGTGGGCCGGCTTGCATCTTGCCTCCTTTGATGTGCCGTATGATGGAGTCTCCGACAAGAAGTGTTGTGGTGGTGGGGAGTATAGTCTGTTGCGCAATAACTTCCGCTGGGCTGTGTCGTGTGCCTTCCCGTCTACCGTCCTGGCTTTTGATCTCGCCGCCGTGGCTGGAGCGTGTAGGCTGTGCGGCAGTTGTACGGTGCGCATGGCGGATCACTGCGCCGTCGCTGCTAGGGGAGGTAATCCCTCGGCCGATGATCGCGGTGGTGTCCTGACTGGGTTTACTGTGGGTCTGGCTATCGTCGGAGGGGGGCCCAGAACCGGTAATCAGCACCGGGATAGGCTGACCACTGGCAGGCACTGGCTCTTGCTGGACCACAGTTTGCTGGATGCTGCTGGCGACATGGGGCTTTTGAGTTGATCGGCCGGGCATTTTTGAGGGGTATGCTGTTGTAGCTGCTGTTTCAAGTCACGGATGTATGCCCCTGGCTTTCTCGTGCAGACGACAGACGATCAACTTTATCTTGAAGAGCATGGTGCTCTTTCACCAGTCCGTTCAGTTTGTCCTGGAGGCCTGTTAGTCGGTCGTTCATACGCTGCTCAGATATTTTCACAGTGTTTGCCGTTTTGACAGCTTCATCTCGTATTCGGCTGTCCAACTGGTCTATCCTGTGCAAGGCTGCTGACAGTTCTTTCTTGGCAGTGTTCATTTCATGTCGGAGAGACTTAGTGGGCATATGAGCACTTTTAAGGTAGGTTTGCACAGAGGTGTAGATGTATAGGTCTCTGGCTGAAAGAGTTGACAGTGCCTGCTGTTGGAGAGAAGGGACGCCAGGCTTCTTGGTTACTTTAGTGTCCGGAGTGGCACTGTCCCCATCCTCACGGGTACAGGTTGTTGACCTTGGCGCGTCCTTAGGATCAGGCTGAACAGATCTGTTACTTGTAACGTTTAGCGGTACGCAGGGTGAAGACTTGGAGGGTGGGACACCGCCGTTGATGATCTCCTCTTGACTAGAGGGCGTGGCAAGTAACGGACTGTGTCCTTCTTTTGTGACAGTGTCGGAAGGCGAAGCAGTAAGAGCCTTGGACAGGGTGTGGCCAGTTAGACTGACCGTTTGTGTGTTTACACCTGCCGCATTCACCGTGGCTGTGAGTGACGATGGCTGGAGGGGGCGGGGCGTTGATGGGGTGGAGTGGATTATCTCCTCTTCAGATGCGCCCTCTGCTGGCTGCACCACGAGGGACAAGACTGTGTCATCTGACACTAATCCGGCAAAGGAACGGGTGGGTGTGACCGGGGTGTCGGCAATGGACACATCTAAGAGGGATCCACAGGATGAGCGGGGAGGGGTGGTGGGTAGAGACACAGTAGGGGTGAGAGCTTGGGCGGTGTCGCAGAGTTCAAGGGGAATGGGAACATTATCTGTTGGGCTGTCCGTGCCTTCCTCTATCTGCCTGACGAGTTGAGACAAAGCATGAAATTCAGTCTTTACCCACTCGACTTTGTGGTTGCCCTGGATCGCACACGTGCCGCCCTGACACCGTTTTTTCTTGAAGAAAAGTGTAACGGTGATCAGCTTGTCCCCATATTCATCATGGATCTGACAGAAAGTTTTGAACAGATTGGTAGGGATGGTTGGCTTGGTGCAGTCTAGGTACGACTCATCAAGGGTCAGGGGTTGTTCGTCAAAATCCAAGTCCCTCCATGTCACTGTGTACTGGTCATGGGTACAGTGTCGCAGGAGACGTACATAGCGCGTGTACAGAGCGCTTCGCCAACTTTTCAGAATTCTCACGGCGCTGGTACCAGTGCAGGCGAACTTACATTGACGAAAGTCTTTATGGTGCTTGAGAGTGGGGTCACGGTGGGTGAGAGGGGTTTTGGACACGGGTTGTTGGACAGTGACTCTGGGAGTGTGAGTTTTATGAGCCATTGTACTAGGGCTGAAGGACAGCTGGGGCAGGTGTGTACGCCTAGTACACATATATATGAATCAGGAACAGGGCACACTTTGAGTGTGGGGGATGGGGAGGGAGTACGAGGGGTGGGGCAATATAGTGGCATGTTCACTATCCCGCTTGACAGACTGGATGGGGTGGTGAAGCGTAGCGAAGTGGATTCTCTCTGCTGGAGGCGAGGATAGTGTTGCGCCGTCTTACGTCATACAGGGACTTGGGCCCGCGCAGGGAGGAAGGCAGGCAGTGGGCATACGTCCGGCAGGCAACACTCTGGCGTCTATTACGTCACTGAATCAACACAAGCCAGGGTATTGCCATCTCGCGCGCTCGGATTGGTTGCCGGTGGCGGTGGCGTTGTCTCAGTTTCATTTGAATACACAAACACTTACAAAATGTATCCACAAATTACTCACGCGTTGTTGTAAGTCCCTTCATGAGAGTAACACCACTGAAAAGCAGGTACCGAGAACAGTTAGTACACCAAAATTTGTCCAAGTCACTTCAGCATAGCACACATAAATCCATGATGAACGGAGAGCGATGCACACCGTGACTTCTTTCCAAAGCAAGAGAGAGAGAGAGAGAGAGAGAGAGAGAGAGCAATTCCATGCAATACGCGGTTTTTGCGAGTGCCATATCGACACAAACAATTCACAAACACCCTGCACACAAACCGCCGCTGCACGAAATCATAAGCTTACGACATTGATTGGGGATTATTGCCAACGGAATAATTCCTCCCGGGAAATGTTATTTCGGATCCTAATATCGATCTGGTTTGGCAGCCGTCCATATCGAATGATCCTATCCAGGCCACTGAGAGAGACAGAGAGAGAGAGAGAGACGTCAGCGTACCATGGCTTTTATCGTCATTATACACACTGTCCACAGATCGGCCACCTGGCGTGATAAAGACAGAACACTGAAGGGCTGTGTCGGATTAGAAATTATATGCACGCACAGCGGCGCAATCAAAGACGTTTTCAAGGTAATGGACATACGTGTAGTTTTAAGAGTGTGTTCGGTAACCACAAGAGCGACAAGTCTCAGTTATAGCTGCACTCTTCATACGAACCGCGTCTGTGGAAACGTTAGAGGGTGGGTGGGTGTTCAGACGTTTAACGTCCTTTTTCACCACATCCCGGTGATATTAAAATCGGGGCAACGACGGAAATGCCAGCACAAATATTGGGCCCTCAGCTAGGATTGGAACTCACAACTTTACGTCCCATGCAATATTAACACCGCTCAACTATCCCGGCTTTACTGATAAGTTAGAGATATATGTTATAGTTTAGGTTTGATGGCAATAAGATATATGGTATAGTATAGGTTTGATGGCTGTAAGATATATGTTATAGTATAGGTTTGATGGCTGTAAGATATATGTTATAGTATAGGTTTGATGGCTGTAAGATATATGTTATAGTATAGGTTTGATGGCTGTAAGATATATGGTATAGTATAGGTTTGATGGCAATAAGATATATGGTATAGTATAGGTTTGATGGCTGTAAGATATATGTTATAGTATAGGTTTGATGGCTGTAAGATATATGTTATAGTATAGGTTTGATGGCAATAAGATATATGGTATAGTATAGGTTTGATGGCTGTAAGATATATGTTATAGTATAGGTTTGATGGCTGTAAGATATATGTTATAGTACAGGTTTGATGGCTGTAAGATATATGTTATAGTATAGGTTTGATGGCTGTAAGATATATGGTATAGTATAGGTTTGATGGCTGTAAGATATATGTTATAGTATAGGTTTGATGGCTGTAAGTAAAACACACTTCTTCTTACTTGTATATCTTTGTACCGAAGGGGTTGGGGGGGGGGGCAATGGGGCGGGGGAGGGGGGGGGGGCGTCTCCACAGTACGGCACTACACATGTTAGAACTTAACTGTATCGGAGTTGTCTGAGACGTCTCTGCTGAAATCGTTGTAACCATGGGTACTACCCATTTTCTGTTTCTGGTTCCTGTAGGCATGGTGTGTGACTGTTCTCCATTCCAGGGCCCGTCCCGTTAGGAATGAGATGTGTATCGCGTACACTTGATATGTGCTTCCCTATATTTTCATTGCCACATTATTTTCTCCCGATCTGTGGATTTGTCCAGTATCTCGTCTGGCATTGTTCCCATGGTAACGTCCACTGCTTCCGGTGACGGCCCATCCACTGTTTGTCTGTACAGCAAGTTCTCCCCCCAGTCACGTGACATTGTTGTTTAGCATGATTCTGACCTCTGTAATTTGACTCTCTTGTATCCACGTGTATAAAGACGTATGTAGTGGTATGTCAGTAACGCGTGGTGCAGACGCACAAAATGTCCCGTGACGTGGACCCGGAGCTTAAATCTCTGGGGGTCACGGATAAATTACAATAAAATGTGGTAAAGGATCACCAGAAATATGTTGGTGCTTTTGTCCGGCGTGTAACGATTTTCCCTAAGGCACCTTACAATAAAATGAATCTCATTTGTAGAAATGATATACGGGTTGGTTCGCTGATGAGAGCGGTCCCGGCAATCTGTGCCAAACGTGCTCGAAATACACTTGATGTGACAAAACATTGACCTGTGTCACTCATGTGTATACGGCCGGCCTTCATTTACAGACCATCTCGTATAGTGTGTGTTGTGATGTGACAAAACATTGACCTGTGTCACTCATGTGTATACGGCCGGCCTTCATTTACAGACCATCTCGTATAGTGTGTGTTGTGATGTGACAAAACATTGACCTGTGTCACTCATGTGTATACGGCCGGCCTTCATTTACAGACCATCTCGTATAGTGTGTGTTGTGATGTGACAAAACATTGACCTGTGTCACGCATGTGTATACGGCCGGCCTTCATTTACAGACCATCTCGTATAGTGTGTGTTGTGAACACTTTCTCACACCATGATTTGTCAGTACTCTTGACACCCTTAACAAACAACAACAACAACAGCAAACCCAAACAAACCAACAAACACTAAAGGAATCAATAAGAATCAATGCTCTAGATCTTTACCCTTCACAAAATGTATGGGTCATGGCGGACCCACATCCGGATAGACCTGTATCTACACTGAATCGCTCTTTGAATAGTATGGGTCCTGGTGGACCCACATCGTATTTTGTGTTTGGTCAAGATTAATGGATTGTTTACTCGTTTACTTTTTAAATACTTATACAATTTTGACATAAGGTAGCTTTTTGGGGCCTGGAGAACTCCTAAAATTTCACTGAAAAGTTCTCAGTACTTTATGAGATAGATATTTGAAGTTAAACACCCTTCTGGTTCGTCCAGAACCCAGGCAGCCCGGTAAAGGTTGGGACCGTGTTTATTACGCTGTCAACAGTTATGCATGATTCATGACTCAGACAAAAGGAAAATGTATGTTTAATCTCGCACATCGGTCGTAGTAATATGGCAGCTGTGGACCCGTTGACACAACCAGAGTTATACTCCTTTCTGATGCTTGTTGTTGTTGTTGTTGGCGGCGGTGGTGGTGGATGCCGTGGTGGTGGTGGTGGTGGTGGTGGTGTGTGTGTGTGAGAGAGAGAGAGAGAGAGAGAGAGCCGATCTTTGACAGGAATTAGGGACAACGAGTTCAGCGTGAACCAAGCAAAGCTGACGTCACTGATCGATCTATCTAGGGTGTAATTATTCAACTCCCTGAACGAAGCCGTCAGCCATTTTACTGCACGCACACAACGAACCGGGTAGAAGTTAAGATCACTTGAACAGGTCAATGGTTGTATCTTGTGTTAGTCCTGGTGCTAGCTGCTTGTAAATCCTCCACCTGCATCAAGGTAAGTACCATTATGATATCTATACTTGAACAGGTCAATGGTTGTATCTTGTGTTAGACCTGGTGCTACCTATGCTTCTATTCCGCGTATAATTTCTGAATTTCCGAGTTGGGTGCGTTATCGTGGGTGTGTTATCGTGGGTGTGTTATCGTGGCAAATACGGGGAGACTGACGTGATCAGTACGTGAATCTCATTATACACATCAATAGCTGTTACTGCAGGTCACTGTATACACAATCCGGCATAAACAAGTACACATCCTTAACGTAGGAAGACAGTTACGGGATGGCGGTGGTGGGAAAAGCTTTGCATGACTGTATTAGAGACAACATGTAGTATGCCAAATACTGCAGCGAGAGAAGGCGCTTACCAGCCATGGTGTGGTGCGTGCGCACTCAGACGGGGGGAGACAACAAATGTTTACCGTTCAGGAATTTGTCTCCTACGCAAAACCACCAGTACATTGGGCGAGTGAATGAGAGCACTTTCACAAAATTAATTATTTGCAATAATGTTTATGTATCATGATTGGGAGATGTGTATCTTTTAGGAACCATTATGTAATGCTAAAGCTGTTATTGTGACTGACACCACTTTAGGAGCGACTGTCTGCTGGTGGTTGTTCTAACGTCCTCATGCGTTTTTGTTTTGTTTTTCTTTCTTTGTTATGATTTCATGAGTTGTGTTCATTGTAGACTCATGCGATTTCCTCTGTCAGAAACATTGATAATGCATTGAAAGTGTGAATCTCTGGAAATTTATTTGAGAACCTTTGAAATATTTCTGTATAACACGGATGTGCTGGATTTCTTCATATGGAAAAACATATTGACTGATATAGTGTTTTGTATTCAAACTACCAACAATCTTTACTTTCGGACAAAAGACTCAAAGCCTTTTCAATGTTTTTCTTTCACATATAACGTATGGATGAGATTTAAACAAACAAACAAACAAACAAACAAACATACTCAAGTTGTTTTCAACCATGGTGACAGGTGGACATATGTTGTTCGTTAATTACCTGTCAGAATTAATATTTGTGTTCGTGTCACCTTTCTCCTTTTCCCCCCCGAAAAAAAACGTTTGAACTCTGGCAAAAAACAAAAAACAAACAAACACACAAAGAAAGAAACAACATCATCAACAACAACAACAACAACACAGTCAAACTATGGAACATTAAACCATGGAGATATTAAACGTTACATCAGACAAGTCCTTTTCGTCAGCCTGCATTAATGTTGTAACTTTCCCTCAGGCGGAGCCCTTGTCTTTTATGACTTGTCCAAACATTTCAACATTTCTCGATCCACACGCTATTGGGCCTCCTTTTTCTTCTGTTCATTCTGTACACACAGACAGCAGTCATTACAAACTCATATCGCCCTTGTCGGGGAGTGAGTGGAAACTGTCAACATGTTGAAAGCAGGTAGAGAAATGGACGTATTGGATTCCGTGTCACTATTGTGACAGAGCGCCGACTGCGTGACTAGCGACGTGTTTTGGATGAGGACGGCTCCATTCACACGTGAATCGCCCGCTCCACAAGTCGCCTCCGCCCCCCCCCCCCCCCCCCCCCCCCCCAAAAAAAATCGGCCTTAAAGGTCTCGACCATAGTAATTTTTTGTCGAATTTCCCAAAATTTTGCATCTGAACAGAAAGAAGGGACCACGCTCTGTCGTCTGATCACTCTAGATTGCCTCCAAACACCCTAGCATTTTTGTGGGACGAAAAGTTGCGCCAGTAAAACGTCGTCTGCTAGCCTAATTATAATACTTTGGTTCCCGGCTCGAGAGCTCAGCTGAAAAGCTCTTTTGAAAAAGAAATCATGTATTTCTAAAAACCACCAAGGTGATTTGGGGACAGAGGCAAGATGCCATCTTGTGAAGTGTGTGGTGTGTTGGAGGTTCCGGGGTTCCCTCGACTGAGACGCAGAATTGCAAAGAAAATGGGAAGGTCCCATTACTGAGCTTCTGCTGACACTGACTGAGAGTCGACACAGAGACTCTAGCGCTGAGGGGCTGGCCCAGTGGTGACAGAGTGTGTTCTGGGCATTTCGGCAATGGCGACGCAAACACTGTGATCTCAAAACGAAAGAAGAATACCGCATCGCCAAAAAGTCCGGCGCCACTGAAACTGAGCGCGACGGATCGAGTCAGCTGATCGAAAAGCAAAGGTAAGAGGCAAACGCATGTAAATCGTCTGTCTAGGCTTCCAAAACCGAGATGAAAATTATTTCCAACTCAGTCATTCAACATTCAGTACTGCAACACAAATGACAAAAACGAATGACATGAAATGCATTGGAAAACATTCATTCACGACTACAATAGTATTTGAGAGTGGTAGGTGATGCGTGGTCGTTTTCATCAACAACGGTTGTTAGTCCGTTGGCACGGAGAAGAGTGGTTTCCCTTGCGCAAGACCGTACATCCGGCGAAAAAGCCACAAAAGTCAGTATTCATCATCTCAGTGCGGCAAATTTTCCGTCTGCTTGGCAGTGAAAGAAAAGTGAAAGAACACCACGTACTTCAGTATTGGAAGACAGAACAGAAATGCAACAGAAGTGGTAGGTATGGCCACGTACTACTGCACAGGATCAGTTTGTTTACTAGCGACAAGCACTCGTAGCAGTGCTTCTACTGGCTGCGACTTCCGACACTGGTTTTCGGTTTCCCATCGCAGACCCGAGATGATATGGCAGAACGAAATTACACCATAGTGAAGAAACACTTACTGCTGTTCGATTTTTTCCCAAATAAAATGCTTTCACCAACGGCTTTTCAGATGATGGTTCACCGGCGAGCTGGTGCAAGCAGAAAGCTTTTTTTTTTATTGTGCGAAGCAGACATAGATCTATGTCTCTGTGCGAAGCCGCTCTAGCAGTGAACCGCAGGCTACACCACTTGTCTCTTACCTGTGACTCAGTAGAGCGTCTTCAAGTGAAAAACACATGAATAATGTATGCCTCTGGTTTTCGATGTTAGATCCTTATGTTTGAGTCAGTTTCAGGCTCGTAATTAATATTACTTGTTCTGAATCATTACTATTTACCAAGATGATTGATTTTTTTTTTTATTCCTGAGAGATGTCAGTTGATATCAATCACATGCAGCTATCCGCAGCACCGGTATAGGGTGCTGCGGATAGCTGCATGTCTCGATCACCAGTCTCTATTCATCCCCTGTACTGTACTGGCTCAGCCGTCTTCGTAGCTTTACCAGGGCCGTGACAGTTATCATCATAACTGCACCACTTAGCGATAGGCACCCCCTGCTGGTGGTTCGCACATATACACGTGTACATGTATACGTCTGAATGGAAGCCCCAGCCATTGTTAGCCGTCCCCCGGAAAATGCGAAACTACTTTTATACATGTCAATGCGAGGACGGGGAATTTTAAGAGTTAGTCCTAACCTAGAGTCTATGGATGTGGATTCTGAGAGAGTACATGCACGATATTCCGGAACTAACTTTTTGCGGAGTTTGTACATAAACATTCCTTTGTTAAATTGAAAGTGGCACTGTAGGGGAAGAATTTGTTGCTCCTAAATTGTCTGAAGAATCAAGTGCTTCCATAGAAGGCCCTATTTCCGTACATGAAGCTCTTAGTGCACTCAAACATATGGCCAATAACAAGAGCCCAGGCTCAGACGGTTTTACAACCGAATTCTTCAAATTTTTTTGGATGGACATTGGTATTTTCCTGGTCAGATCCATCAACTGTGGATTTGTTCAAGGTCAAATGTCAATTACACAACGTCAAGGTGTTATAACGTGCATCCCGAAGGAGGGGAAAAGTAAGAAGTTTCTGAAAAATTGGCGTCCTATCACTCTATTAAATACAACATACAAGATTGCCTCTGCCTGCATCTCCAACCGCTTAAAGACTGTACTCCCAAGCATAATCCATGAGGACCAAAAAGGCTTCCTAAAAGGTAGATATATAGGTGAAAATGTAAGACTTTTATATGATGTTCTGGTTTATACTGAAATGCATCAGATGCCTGGCCTTTTACTTTTAATTGATTTCGAAAAAGCTTTCGACAGTGTAGCCTGGTCATTTCTTAAAAAATGTCTCGACTTTTTCAATTTTGGCCCAGATATGAAACGATGGATCTATACTTTCTATAATAACATAAAATCTTGCGTTGCAGTAAATGGCTCTTACTCTAGCTGGTTCGATATAGGAAGGGGCTGCAGGCAGGGCGATCCCAGCTCGCCATATTTATACCTGATCTGTGCGGAAGTGCTCTCTTCAATGATTCGCCAGAACAAAGACATAAAAGGTATCAAGATACAAAATGTAAATATTCTCCTCTCCCAATTTGCAGATGACACATCTCTATTTTTAGATGGCAGCAAAAAATCGTTCAAGGAAAGTATTCAAACCCTACAGTTCTTCTCCTCTATCTCTGGCCTCAAAATTAACATGGATAAAACCCAGGTTGTATGGTTAGGATCAATGAAAAATTGTCATGTTAGATATATGCCTGAATTCAACTTTGTTTGGGACCCTGGAATTTTCACAGTGCTGGGTATTAAATTTTCAACCAATATTGACACTATTGTTGATATGAATTATGATCACAAGCTTAAAAGTATTGAATGCCTTCTGTCTAAATGGTCAAAGAGAAGTCTCACACCACTGGGCAAAATTACAGTCATAAAAACACTTGCCATATCAAAGATTGTCCATCTGTTCATTAATATTCCCGACCCGAACGCGCATTTTCTTAACAAGCTTAATAAGATGTTTTTCTCCTTCTTATGGGAAGGAAAAAGAAGTAAAATAAATAAGGCAACTGTGTGCTGTGGTTATGAGCTAGGTGGTCTGTTCAACATTGACATTATCCAAGACTCTAGTTATTTTCGGTATTGCTAAAAATTTCAATACCGACTCAGTTGTTGATTTGTTAATATTAGTAGCAAAATTCTGTATCTACAAGTGTAGACTAAAAGAGTCCCGGCCGGACTTTACAGCCTTTACAATTTTAGTTAGACATTGGTTTACAATAGAAAGATACAGATATGGTGTTGCTGGGCAATACACAAAGTTTTGCAGAATTTGGCTTCCATATGAGGCATTACTCCGGTGAAAATTCATCCGGTTAGTGCCTAGTGCTTTAAGGCACCTTTTTTTGGTCTGTTTTTTTTTGTTTTGTTTTGTTGTTGTTGTCTTTTGTTTTGGTAAGCTAGCAAAGCTATGTGTATGTGTAAGGTAATGAACAAGTATTATACAGATATGTTTATATATGTGTGTGTGTATACCAAGCCAGCTGTCTTTTTTTGTGTCTTTTTTTTTTTCTTTTCTTTTTCGTGTCTTTTTGTTCCTTCCCTTTTTTTTTTTTTTTTTCCATTTTCCTTCTGGATGTATATCTACATGTAAAATGTCAAAAAAAAGAATAAAAAAAAAAAAAAAAAGAACTACTACAAATCAACATGTCTTCAGAGACAATAACATTATGCACCAGAATAAAATGAAAAAAGTCGGATACGGTGCACTAAAACTTGCGCATCATTGTTAATTGCGTGGTTTCAAGTCTTAATAGAATCAGGACATTTTTTGCCATTTTGTCGACAAGGTAAAGATGGTAACCTGGAACCCGGCCCCAGCGACTCTATTAGACCGGTTTAAAAATCAACCTTATGATGTGCTGAACACATTAGATCATTGTTCCCATAAATCCGTTAGCTTGCACCAACAGTTACAGCTCTTAACGTATATGACCCCCATACGCACTGAAGACAAGCGACAGACTGCAATTGACAGACACGTAATTTCAATCACTCAAAACAATTTGTCTTCTATTTGCCAATACAGATCAAACCATCCATGGCAGTGTTTATAAGCGTCTCTAGTCTGAAATAAAACAAACAGAAATGAAATACAGCCGGATACTGCTTCACAGTGTTGACTTACGTAAGTCAAGTTTTCCATCATTGCAGAAGATCGTAGATATACGGAGAAAATGCCCTTTTTACTCTTCTTAACTCAAACGCATCAAAGCTGTCAGCAATTCTTTGTCTCAGGTACCAGCAGTGAGGTATGTGGGTCTGGCTATCGTCGGAGGGGGGCCCAGAACCGGTAATCAGCACCGGGATAGGCTGACCACTGGCAGGCACTGGCTCTTGCTGGACCACAGTTTGCTGGATGCTGCTGGCGACATGGGGCTTTTGAGTTGATCGGCCGGGCATTTTTGAGGGGTATGCTGTTGTAGCTGCTGTTTCAAGTCACGGATGTATGCCCCTGGCTTTCTCGTGCAGACGACAGACGATCAACTTTATCTTGAAGAGCATGGTGCTCTTTCACCAGTCCGTTCAGTTTGTCCTGGAGGCCTGTTAGTCGGTCGTTCATACGCTGCTCAGTGTCGCAGGAGACGTACATAGCGCGTGTACAGAGCGCTTCGCCAACTTTTCAGAATTCTCACGGCGCTGGTACCAGTGCAGGCGAACTTACATTGACGAAAGTCTTTATGGTGCTTGAGAGTGGGGTCACGGTGGGTGAGAGGGGTTTTGGACACGGGTTGTTGGACAGTGACTCTGGGAGTGTGAGTTTTATGAGCCATTGTACTAGGGCTGAAGGACAGCTGGGGCAGGTGTGTACGCCTAGTACACATATATATGAATCAGGAACAAGGCACACTTTGAGTGTGGGGGATGGGGAGGGAGTACGAGGGGTGGGGCAATGTAGTGGCATGTTCACTATCCCGCTTGACAGACTGGATGGGGTGGTGAAGCGTAGCGAAGTGGATTCTCTCTGCTGGAGGCGAGGATAGTGTTGCGCCGTCTTACGTCATACAGGGACTTGGGCCCGCGCAGGGAGGAAGGCAGGCAGTGGGCATACGTCCGGCAGGCAACACTCTGGCGTCTATTACGTCACTGAATCAACACAAGCCAGGGTATTGCCATCTCGCGCGCTCGGATTGGTTGCCGGTGGCGGTGGCGTTGTCTCAGTTTCATTTGAATACACAAACACTTACAAAATGTATCCACAAATTACTCACGCGTTGTTGTAAGTCCCTTCATGAGAGTAACACCACTGAAAAGCAGGTACCGAGAACAGTTAGTACACCAAAATTTGTCCAAGTCACTTCAGCATAGCACACATAAATCCATGATGAACGGAGAGCGATGCACACCGTGACTTCTTTCCAAAGCAAGAGAGAGAGAGAGAGAGAGAGAGCAATTCCATGCAATACGCGGTTTTTGCGAGTGCCATATCGACACAAACAATTCACAAACACCCTGCACACAATCCGCCGCTGCACGAAATCATAAGCTTACGACATTGATTGGGGATTATTGCCAACGGAATAATTCCTCCCGGGAAATGTTATTTCGGATCCTAATATCGATCTGGTTTGGCAGCCGTCCATATCGAATGATCCTATCCAGGCCACTGAGAGAGAGAGAGAGAGAGAGAGAGACGTCAGCGTACCATGGCTTTTATCGTCATTATACACACTGTCCATAGATCGGCCACCTGGCGTGATAAAGACAGAACACTGAAGGGCTGTGTCGGATTAGAAATTATATGCACGCACAGCGGCGCAATCAAAGACGTTTTCAAGGTAATGGACATACGTGTAGTTTTAAGAGTGTGTTCGGTAACCACAAGAGCGACAAGTCTCAGTTATAGCTGCACTCTTCATACGAACCGCGTCTGTGGAAACGTTAGAGGGTGGGTGGGTGTTCAGACGTTTAACGTCCTTTTTCACCACATCCCGGTGATATTAAAGCCGGGGCAACGAGGGAAATGCCAGCACAAATATTGGGCCCTCAGCTAGGATTGGAACTCACAACTTTACGTCCCATGCAATATTAACACCGCTCAACTATACCGGCTCTACTGATAAGTTAGAGATATATGTTATAGTTTAGGTTTGGTGGCTGTAAGTAAAACACACTTCTTCTTACTTGTATATCTTTGTACCGAAGGGGTTGGGGGCAATGGAGGGGGGGGGGGGGAGGCGTCTCCACAGTACGGCACTACACATGTTAGAACTTAACTGGATCGGAGTTGTCTGAGACATCTCTGCTCTAATCGTTGTAACCATGGGTACTACCCATTTTTCTGTTTCTGGTTCCTGTAGGCATGGTGTGTGATTGTTCTCCATTCCAGGGCCCGTCCCGTTAGCAATAGGATGTGTATCGCGTACACTTGATATGTGCGTCCCTGTATTTTCATTGTCACATTATTTTCTCCCGATCTGTGGATTTGTCCAGTATCTCGTCTGGCATTGTTCCCATGGTAACGTCCACTGCTTCCGGTGACGGCCCATCCACTGTTTGTCTGTACAGCAAGTTCTCCCCCCAGTCACGTGACATTGTTGTTTAGCATGATTCTGACCTCTGTAATTTGACTCTCTTGTATCCACGTGTATAAAGACGTATGTAGTGGTATGTCAGTAACGCGTGGTGCAGACGCACAAAATGTCCCGTGACGTGGACCCGGAGCTTAAATCTCTGGGGGTCACGGATAAATTACAATAAAATGCGGTAAAGGGTCACCAGAAAAATGTTGGTGCTTTTGTCCGGCGTGTAACGATTTTCCCTAAGGCACCCTACAATAAAATGAATCTCATTTGTAGAAATGATATACGGGTTGGTTCGCTGATGAGAGCGGTCCCGGCAATCTGTGCCAAACGTGCTCGAAATACACTTGATGTGACAAAACATTGACCTGTGTCACTCATGTGTATACGGCCGGCCTTCATTTACAGACCATCTCGTATAGTGTGTGTTGTGATGTGACAAAACATTGACCTGTGTCACTCATGTGTATACGGCCGGCCTTCATTTACAGACCATCTCGTATAGTGTGTGTTGTGATGTGACAAAACATTGACCTGTGTCACTCATGTGTATACGGCCGGCCTTCATTTACAGACCATCTCGTATAGTGTGTGTTGTGATGTGACAAAACATTGACCTGTGTCACGCATGTGTATACGGCCGGCCTTCATTTACAGACCATCTCGTATAGTGTGTGTTGTGAACACTTTCTCACACCATGATTTGTCAGTACTCTTGACACCCTTAACAAACAACAACAACAACAACAACAAACCCAAACAAACCAACAAACACTAAAGGAATCAATAAGAATCAATGCTGTAGATCTTTACCCTTCACAAAATGTATGGGTCATGGCGGACCCACATCCGGATAGACCTGTATCTACACTGAATCGCTCTTTGAATAGTATGGGTCCTGGTGGACCCACATCGTATTTTGTGTTTGGTCAAGATTAATGGATTGTTTACTCGTTTACTTTTTAAATACTTATACAATTTTGACATAAGGTAGCTTTTTGGGGCCTGGAGAACTCCTAAAATTTCACTGAAAAGTTCTCAGTACTTTATGAGATAGATATTTGAAGTTAAACACCCTTCTGGTTCGTCCAGAACCCAGACAGCCCGGTAAAGGTTGGGACCGTGTTTATTACGCTGTCAACAGTTATGCATGATTCATGACTCAGACAAAAGGAAAATGTATGTTTAATCTCGCACATCGGTCGTAGTAATATGGCAGCTGTGGACCCGTTGACACACAACCAGAGTTATACTCCTTTCTGATGCTTGTTGTTGTTGTTGTTGGCGGCGGTGGTGGTGGATGCCGTGGTGGTGGTGGTGGTGGTGGTGGTGTGTGTGTGTGAGAGAGAGAGAGAGAGAGAGAGAGCCGATCTTTGACAGGAATTAGGGACAACGAGTTCAGCGTGAACCAAGCAAAGCTGACGTCACTGATCGATCTATCTAGGGTGTAATTATTCAACTTCCTGAACGAAGCCGTCAGCCATTTTACTGCACGCACACAACGAACCGGGTAGAAGTTAAGATCACTTGAACAGGTCAATGGTTGTATCTTGTGTTAGTCCTGGTGCTAGCTGCTTGTAAATCCTCCACCTGCATCAAGGTAAGTACCATTATGATATCTATACTTGAACAGGTCAATGGTTGTATCTTGTGTTAGACCTGGTGCTACCTATGCTTCTATTCCGCGTATAATTTCTGAATTTCCGAGTTGGGTGCGTTATCGTGGGTGTGTTATCGTGGGTGTGTTATCGTGGGTGTGTTATCGTAGCAAATACGGGGAGACTGACGTGATCAGTACGTGAATCTCATTATACACATCAATAGCTGTTACTGCAGGTCACTGTATACACAATCCGGCATAAACAAGTACACATCCTTAACGTAGGAAGACAGTTACGGGATGGCGGTGGTGGGAAAAGCTTTGCATGACTGTATTAGAGACAACATGTAGTATGCCAAATACTGCAGCGAGAGAAGGCGCTTACCAGCCATGGTGTGGTGCGTGCGCACTCAGACGGGGGGAGACAACAAATGTTTACCGTTCAGGAATTTGTCTCCTACGCAAAACCACCAGTACATTGGGCGAGTGAATGAGAGCACTTTCACAAAATTAATTATTTGCAATAATGTTTATGTATCATGAATGGGAGATGTGTATCTTTTAGGAACCATTATGTAATGCTAAAGCTGTTATTGTGACTGACACCACTTTAGGAGCGACTGTCTGCTGGTGGTTGTTCTAACGTCCTCATGCGTTTTTGTTTTGTTTTTCTTTCTTTGTTATGATTTCATGAGTTGTGTTCATTGTAGACTCATGCGATTTCCTCTGTCAGAAACATTGATAATGCATTGAAAGTGTGAATCTCTGGAAATTTATTTGAGAACCTTTGAAATATTTCTGTATAACACGGATGTGCTGGATTTCTTCATATGGAAAAAACATATTGACTGATATAGTGTTTTGTATTCAAACTACCAACAATCTTTACTTTCGGACAAAAGACTCAAAGCCTTTTCAATGTTTTTCTTTCACATATAACGTATGGATGAGATTTAAACAAACAAACAAACAAACAAACAAACATACTCAAGTTGTTTTCAACCATGGTGACAGGTGGACATATGTTGTTCGTTAATTACCTGTCAGAATTAATATTTGTGTTCGTGTCACCTTTCTCCTTTTCCCCCCCGAAAAAAAAACGTTTGAACTCTGGCAAAAAACAAAAAAACAAACAAACACACAAAGAAAGAAACAACATCATCAACAACAACAACAACAACACAGTCAAACTATGGAACATTAAACCATGGAGATATTAAACGTTACATCAGACAAGTCCTTTTCGTCAGCCTGCATTAATGTTGTAACTTTCCCTCAGGCGGAGCCCTTGTCTTTTATGACTTGTCCAAACATTTCAACATTTCTCGATCCACACGCTATTGGGCCTCCTTTTTCTTCTGTTCATTCTGTACACACAGACAGCAGTCATTACAAACTCATATCGCCCTTGTCGGGGAGTGAGTGGAAACTGTCAACATGTTGAAAGCAGGTAGAGAAATGGACGTATTGGATTCCGTGTCACTATTGTGACAGAGCGCCGACTGCGTGACTAGCGACGTGTTTTGGATGAGGACGGCTCCATTCACACGTGAATCGCCCGCTCCACAAGTCGCCTCCGCCCCCCCCCCCCCCAAAAAAAAAAAAATCGGCCTTAAAGGTCTCGACCATAGTAATTTTTTGTCGAATTTCCCAAAATTTTGCATCTGAACAGAGAGAAGGGACCACGCTCTGTCGTCTGATCACTCTAGATTGCCTCCAAACACCCTAGCATTTTTGTGGGACGAAAAGTTGCGCCAGTAAAACGTCGTCTGCTAGCCTAATTATAATACTTTGGTTCCCGGCTCGAGAGCTCAGCTGAAAAGCTCTTTTGAAAAAGAAATCATGTATTTCTAAAAACCACCAAGGTGATTTGGGGACAGAGGCAAGATGCCATCTTGTGAAGTGTGTGGTGTGTTGGAGGTTCCGGGGTTCCCTCGACTGAGACGCAGAATTGCAAAGAAAATGGGAAGGTCCCATTACTGAGCTTCTGCTGACACTGACTGAGAGTCGACACAGAGACTCTAGCGCTGAGGGGCTGGCCCAGTGGTGACAGAGTGTGTTCTGGGCATTTCGGCAATGGCGACGCAAACACTGTGATCTCAAAACGAAAGAAGAATACCGCATCGCCAAAAAGTCCGGCGCCACTGAAACTGAGCGCGACGGATCGAGTCAGCTGATCGAAAAACAAAGGTAAGAGGCAAACGCACGTAAATCGTCTGTCTAGGCTTCCAAAACCGGGATGAAAATTATTTCCAACTCAGTCATTCAACATTCAGTACTGCAACACAAATGACAAAAACGAATGACATGAAATGCATTGGAAAACATTCATTCACGACTACAATAGTATTTGAGAGTGGTAGGTGATGCGTGGTCGTTTTCATCAACAACGGTTGTTAGTCCGTTGGCACGGAGAAGAGTGGTTTCCCTTGCGCAAGACCGTACATCCGGCGAAGAAGCCACAAAAGTCAGTATTCATCATCTCAGTGCGGCAAATTTTCCGTCTGCTTGGCAGTGAAAGAAAAGTGAAAGAACACCACGTACTTCAGTATTGGAAGACAGAACAGAAATGCAACAGAAGTGGTAGGTATGGCCACGTACTACTGCACAGGATCAGTTTGTTTACTAGCGACAAGCACTCGTAGCAGTGCTTCTACTGGCTGCGACTTCCGACACCGGTTTTCGGTTTCCCATCGCAGGCCCGAGATGATATGGCAGAACGAAATTACACCATAGTGAAGAAACACTTACTGCTGTTCGATTTTTTCCCAAATAAAATGCTTTCACCAACGGCTTTTTAGATGGTGGTTCACCGGCGAGCTGGTGCAAGCAGAAAGCTTTTTTTTTTATTGTGCGAAGCAGACATATGATAGATCTATGTCTCTGTGCGAAGCCGCTCTAGCAGTGAACCGCAGGCTACACCACTTGTCTCTTACCTGTGACTCAGGAGAGCGTCTTCCAGTGAAAAACACATGAATAATGTATGCCTCTGGTTTTCGATGTTAGATCCTTATGTTTGAGTCAGTTTCAGGCTCGTAATTCATATTACTTGTTCTGAATCATTACTATTTACCAAGATGATTGATTTTTTTTTTTTTATTCCTGAGAGATGGCAGTTGATATCAATCACATGCAGCTATCCGCAGCACCCTATACCGGGCCCTCATTGGTTGAATCGTTCACTTCCTACTTCCGGCAGTGAGCAGACGACATTAACTTTTATGTATCTCGGTTCACAAGGATATCGGACATACTGCTTTCCAGAGGAAGCGAATACCTACTTAACTAAAACTATATTGCTTGTGGCAAGTTGCAAAACTGGGTTAAATCCTAGATCAGCGGCGCAAATTCCCAGTGCCAAATGGACTGAAAATTTTCATGCCAAAAGTGTCCTCATGCATTCCGGAGCACGAATAAAACATGTTTGAGCGAAAAAATAAACATTTTTCCCCGATATTTTAAAGATTTTTCCCACATCTGCACCCACCTCCATTTGTTTTACACACATCTGCAGCCGTCTCCATCTGCTTCTGAACCTGCTTCACACGCATTCTCTCACACACTGGACATAAACACATTACAATCACGTGGTGCGAAGGGTCAGCTCAGCTATTTTAAATTTCGGAATTTAGAATTGCATTTATTTTTCAAATTTGGTGGGCTGAATATTTCCAAAGCAGAGTGGGAGGAAGCCGGAGTACCCGGAGAGAACCCCCGACGATCGGCCCGAATGAACGGTGCCACATACGAGAAGGAAAAAATTCTTTGCCCCGAGTGGGACTTGAGCGCCTGACCTCTAGAGCGCACTGGTGACAAGTCTCTTAATCCATTAGACCACCGACTGCCCCATTTGAAGTAAGTAAGCAAGTATGTCAGTCAGTCAGTAAGAGTGTTTGGTGGCTTCTGCATCAGGAGGTGATTACTAAAAGGGGGGGGGGGGGGGCACTTAAAAAAAAAACACAAAAAAAAAAAAACAGCTCTGCACGAATTTCGACCGTTTCAGGATTCAGTCAAATCATCGACCTTCTGATCTCAGACGTGTCCAAAGTGGCCCCACACCTTCCGTATACGTAAGTATAAGTAAATAAGCACGTTACAATACTTAATTACGTAAGTAAGTAAGTCGATTGGGTGGGTGTTCAGGGTATAACGTCCTTTTCCACCACGTATTGGTGATATCAACGAGAAAAAGACCATCTCAAATAATTATTTGGCCCGTGACAGAACTCACTGCCGAACCTCAAGTGAGTGAGTGAGTGAGTAAACGAATGAGTAAGTCTGTGAAGGAGCAGCCAGGAATGTGTTGGTATAATGATAGCTGGAGTTGCGTTCATGAAACCCAATAATTATGTGATCTGAAACTTCAGCCATTGCCCTTATCGAGGCGTGCAGCCGGAGTCGAGTTGTGTCCTGGATCCGGGTAAGTAAGATCGAAGCATTTTTAGGGGTGACTATTGTGCCTCAGGCTAATACGGAATATATAGGCATTTTCAGGCCCCGTGCACTTGTGTTCTTTGACCGGCTGGAATGGCTTATTTTTCAGCGCGTGACACCCAACATGTTTCACGCCGTGCACGTGCACAATGTTCCCGACAACCCTATACACGCATTCTGAAAAACACGGAACCGACCTCTGGATGAAGTTAGGTCAGCGTACGGCCGTGGGAAAGACCTACTAGTGAGCAGATAGTTTTGATGGATTTTTCCCGAATCCGGTCAGATCAGTTTCAGATCCTGAATCAGACATGAGTGGCTGTCTCCTCTAACGGTCGTCAACATGATGGAAATCAGGCCCGCACGTATAAAATAACGTGTGCTCAAGGTTGGCAGATGGAGATGGATTGTCTTAGGGTGGAGGTGGAGGGTGGGGTCTGGGGGGCTGTGGAGGAATGATATCCTGTTCGATCTATACGTCGATGACTGGCACTCGTAAACATCCAATGTAAAGTACCATCACACCTGTAGCAGACGACCGGAAGTACTGTCTGGCCCACGTGATCGGAACAACCAATGAGGGCCCGGTATAGGGTGCTGCGGATAGCTGCATGTCTCGATCACCAGTCTCTATTCAGCCCCTGTACTGTACTGGCTCAGCCGTCTTCGTAGCTTTACCACGGCCGTGACAGTTATCATCATAACTGCACCACTTAGCGATAGGCACCCCCTGCTGGTGGTTCGCACATTTACACGTGTACATGTATACGTCTGAATGGAAGCCCCAGCCATTGTTAGCCGTCCCCTGGATTGACTTTTGCTTACCGGTAGTACATCTGCGCTACCGCGTCGGGAACCAAAGCCTCGATTTGAATTATTTTTGGATGGCCTCGGCGCGTAGATTTTGAATGCTTTTTGGACAGATGCAGACTTCTACAAATCTTATCAGGTATGAAATTGTACGGTACATGTAGCTAAACCATTCTAGATTTGCGCTGTGGCGGTCGTGTGTGGGCTGCATCGCACTGGGACTCGTTTCAAACACTTTTTGACACTTTTCTGGGCGAAATGGAGGGTGGTCGTCCCCTTTAACGATGAACGCTCTTTGACACGAGAAGGGTGGATGGGTGTTTGGGAGTTAAACGTCCTTTTTCCACCACGTATGGGTGATATCAAAGACGGGGCAACGAGAAAAAGGCCAGCACAAATATCTGGCCCCAGCCGGGATTCGAACTCACGACCCAAGCGTTGAAAGTCCAACGCTCAACGATTGGGCTATCGCGGCTCTCCTTGACAGAGAAATGATAATATGCTGCGTGTCGTTTTGTAGCGTGAGCTACTCAGTCCGTGTGCACGGTGACTATGACTACCACACCATGGTCAGGGAGAATTGTAGCTTGTCCAATAGGAGACCAGTGTTGAACCCACAGCGGCACACATACACTGAATGCCAGAGTGGCCCGCTGGAACTGATTCAACCAAAGCGTTGTGTAAAACGTCCGTCATCAGTAACAGTATACTGCTAGCTGTCACTCCCGACCTTCTGTTTTTACCGCGTGTACATGGTTTACACAAGCTGACCTCTGACCCGCGACCCTTTGAACGAAGAGATCGCTCTCCAGTAATAACGAGTTCACTGGTCTGGCCGGTCACAGGACTGTATGTAGATATTGTACTTCCCTTCCTTAATGAAACAAACACGACAGGGGGGGGGGGGGATGCAACGTGCAACGCTACATGTTGACCCCCCCCCCCCCACACACACACACACACTGTGTACACGTTGTACACACACACACACACACACACACACACACACACACACACACGCGCGCGCGCGCACGCACGCGCGCATTTATTTTTGAAACAGAGAGAGGAGAGAGAGAGAGAGATTGAAAGAACTTTATTTGAAAACGGTGGAAGTTTTGGTCTTGCAACCAATTTTCAAACTTGCCGTTTTGAAAAAACAAATAAACAAAAAAGCTAAAATGATCGAACATACTTAAACCTGGAACCTGAAACTACACACACACACACACATACACATACACACACACACACACACACACACACACACACACACACACAATTACCGCATGCATGAACTAGTATGTCTATATACAGCCGCACTCGCCTAAACGAAACACGCTTAAGCAAAAACCTCGGATAACAGAAACCAAAACCTATTCCCCGCCAGACCCCCCTCTTTGTAAGACTATTTCTAATTCGGATAAGCCAAACTCTGTCAAAAAATAGCTAACTCAAACACGGATATCTCAAACGTGATTTTGACAGATAAGCCGAACTCTAAACACTGTCGGAGAGACTTTTTTTAAAATTTTTGCTTGAAAAACACGTTGGGAAGATAAACATATTTCGTCACGGCTATAATTAATTTACGGAAACGAACACGTCACCTGTTTTTCAGTATGCGGGAAACTGATGATGCGTGCCACATGTTTTGCAGGCGCCATTGTTTGGACAGAAAGAGTGGTAAGTTTGCGTGCGTGAATTAGGTGGTGGGTTCAGGGTTAGAGATGGGATGGCCGAGGGAGGGGCACTGGGGAGGGGCAGGTCGAAAGGTAACCTTGGGAGATTTGCGATGGGCGTGGTTTATGGGCTAGTCGAAAGGATGTGAGCTCGGGCTTAGATTTGTGCGTGCACGATTGTTTCTTTTGGCGTGTGTATGGGAGGGAGTGTGTAACATACATTCTCCCAGTGTGTGTGTGTGTGTGTGTGTGTGTGTGTGTGTCAGGGGGAGGGGGGTGGTGGTGGTGGGGGGGGGGGGAGATGGAGCGTGCATTGGCTTGTGCGTATAGAAGCGCGCACATGTGTGTGTGTGTGTGTGTGTGTGTGTGTGTGTGAGGTTGGGGGAGAAGTGGGGGGGGGGGGGGGGGTCGTGTGCAGGAACGGAGTGGAGCGTGCATTGATTTGTGCGTACAGTAATGCGCGCGCATGTGTGTGTGTGTGTGTGTGTGTGTGTGTGTGTGTCCACCATTTGGTTTTTTTTTTTTTTTTTTTTGGGGGGGGGGGGGAATAAAGCCCCACTGAAGAAAGCACTTGTAACTTGTCACTGTTTTGATATTATTCATTTAAACACACACACACACACTCACCACACACACACACACACACACACACACACACACACAGAGAGAGAGAGAGAGAGAGAGTTTTGTCTGTGTTACTAGTCTCAGCAATCAATAAGCTCGACCCGTGTCTCTCTCAGACCGTTGCCATGATAAACATTTGCATATACATATACATTTGCCCATAGAAAAGCAGCATACACGTCTACAAATTTTCGCAAAATTATCAATTCGATGTTTCAGTTGCAAAGGGAAGCAAAGATATTCTCTTTAAAAAAAAACAAAAAAACAAAAAACGTTTTACAAACATTCCAAGTGATTTTACAACTTATCCTGAAAAAAACTCGCTTAAGCCGAACTACAGGGTAATTTCTCGGGAAAGGTTTGGCTTATCCGAACTCGGATATGCAGAAACTCGGATAAGCGAAACGATTTTTCATTCCCCGGGCGAGTTCGGCTTAAGCGTGTTTGATTGTATATGTAAACGTGTGGTACCTTTTTTTTTTTTTATCATTATTTATTATGTGCTGGCTAATAGATATTTGAAGAGGCTGTTTTTAAACGATGAGGCTGACCGACTGTGCCTAACATGGACAGGAAGGGAATTTCACAATGAAGTTCCGGAAAATGCGAAACTACTTTTATACATGTCAATGCGGGGACGGGGAATTTTAAAAGTTAGTCCTAACCTAGAGTCTATGGATGTGGATTCTGAGAGAGTACATAAGATATTCCGGAACTAACTTTTTGCGGAGTTTGTACATAAACATTCCTTTGTTAAATTGAAAGTGGCACTGTAGGGGAAGAATTTCTAACAGTTTAAGTTTTGATGTGTTGAGGAGGTTGGTACTGGTAATGTTAATTTTGCAGCTCTCCTGTGTAAAGAATTCAGCCTCTTCAAATGAACTTCACTCGAACCATCCCACACTGTTGACACATAGTCTATGTGGGACTTAATATGGGCATTGTAGAATAACTTACGCGTGTCAGCATCTGTTATGAATCGCAACTTTGACAGCATGTACAAATTTCGAGAGACACTTTTACAAACAATATTGATGTGGGGTTCCCACTGAAGGTGGCAGTCAATAGTAAGACCAAGCAGTCGGTGCTGTGTGACCTGTTTTATAGTGCTGTCACTGAGGGACAAATGGAGAGTCAAAGGTGCAAGTTGATGCTTTTGGCGTGTAGCTATCACCATACATTCAGTTTTGGTTGGATTAAGCACCATAGCATTTAAGTCGCACCAGTCAGAGACATCTTGCAGTCCCTTCTGGAGACGTTTGCTAATGCCTGTGATATTTTTGTCTGGTGTGTGGAGTGTTGTGTCATCAGCATAAATATCGCATATGACATCTTCGCTCAAGTGGAGATGTAAATCATTAATAAGTATACAGAACAGTAGTGGACCAAGGACAGAGCCCTGAGGCACAACATGTTTAACTAAACCTTGGAAGGAATATGATCCATTAAGAAGCACTTTTTGTCTTCTGTCGCGTAGGTACGATTCGAAAAACGTAATAGAATCGGAATTACACAGATACGGTTGTTGTTTTTTTAAATGGTGGTGTGATTCACTAAATTGAACGCTTTTTTTTCAATCGAGAAAAACAGTGCCGGTTTGTTGTGTATGATCCATTGAAGTGAGCCACGTGTCGACCAGTCTGGTCAGCGCTGTGTGGCAGGAGTGTTTGGGGCGAAATCCCGACTGAAAAGAATATAAAAGCTTTCTGTCTTCTAGGTAATGGAGGAGGTGTTTGTAGACATTTCTCTCGAGCAGACAAAGTAGACAAGAGAGAGATCGGTCGATAATTATTTACGTCTGTGAGATATTTTGATTTTGGCAGTGGAATAACCTTGGCTTTTTAAACTCAGTAGGAAAATTATTGGTTCGGATACACAGATTGAAAATGTATGTAAAGGAGTCCACTATATAGGGGAGGGACAACTTTAGTATTTTTGGACTTATTTCATCCGGACCAGATGACTTTTTGTTTTCCAATGTACTGATGAGCTTGCCTACCTCATGGATTGCAATTGGAGGAATCACAGAGAGAGAGAGAGAGAGAGAGAGAGTTGTGGGTTCTTTTTCTTTTCAGTATTCTCTGTTACAGATGGAAACTGGTGCTTATGACTGACTTGTATACAAGGCTGCTGTAACTGTGCTTGTGCCATGTCTGTAAACAACTGACAGTCTGTTGTTGTATTATTGTGTACATGGTTTCTGTCTCCACGTTGACACATAAGTACATACCGACACTGAGTGGAGTAACAATACCGTAACAATAACCACATCACAACAACTGACAGTTTATCGTCTACACATGAACAACATGTGTCACCCAAACATGCGTCTCGCGTGGTACGTACAGAATACATCATCAGTGTAAACATCCAGCAGGAATCTGTCTTAACCACGTGACTCTGTCACTCAGTCTGTATTTGTATCAGACAGTGCACAAAAGGTAACAATGTCTCGATCCGCCACATGGCAGTAGCCAAATCGTGACGCCGTGACCGAGAAGAGTTCGTGACAAAATGCCGAAAAGACCTCCAACATCAGATCTGGGGCCAGCGAACACTAAATCTGCCAAAGTCACCAGCTCCACGTCACTCCCCTCCCCAGTCACCACCTCACCAGCAACTACTACGTCAGTCACCACCTCACATACAAATACTACATCCGTCCCCACCTCACCAGCTACTACTACACCAGTCACCACCTCACCAGTAACTACTACACCCGTCACCACCTCACCAGCACCTACTACACCAGTCACCACCTCACTAGAAACTACCACACCAATCACCACCTCACCAGTAACTACTACACCAGTCACCACCTCAGGCTCAGTGACTACGCAACAGACTTTGGAGAATGAGTGGAGACGCGTGGTGACGTCACTATACCGTGACCTTGACACCCGGACTTACTGTGTACCGCCCTACATCATGAACCGTGTGCCGTATGATAGAGACACTGTTGCCGGGCAACCGGTCCTGGTGTTGCGACCTTTACCGGGATTTGTCAGTCGTCCGTTTGTCTCACCTTCAGGCAATAGTCGTAGCGCGATGAGACAACACTCATCACATAGTATGTGGACACGGGAAACAGGTCAACACACGTCTCATGTAACACCAGGTCACTCAGCATACAGCATGTGGACACGGGAATACGTCCCCATCACCCAGCCAATCAACATACGACACACGGACCACAGTCTGTGGACCAGAGAGCAGCCTCCAGTCGCTCAGCCAATCAACGTACAAGAAACCGACTCACGTGACGACTTCGCCCAACAGCACGTGCTGTACTGTCTCCAGACGCTAGGAGAGCAGCGACAGGAAGCCATGTTTGTGATGTCGTCACTAGACTTCAGTGACTACCTGAACAAGCTGGCTGCTACCCACGCTGCTCAGTTCCCGCTACCCGGGGATCTTCCCTCCACACAGCGAGAGGGCGAATTTGACGTCATCGTCATACACCGCGAATACGGCATCCTGCTCGGGGAGATCAAGTCAGTGGGTATCCATGGCAACAACCCAACAGACAAAGCTGTGGCTGACAAGGTCAACAAGGCCGTCAAGCAGCTGGACAAGTGTGAGCGGGTTGTGAATCACGTGATGAGTGACGTGGCGCCGGGAGTGAGTGTCCGCAAAACGCTGATCCTGCCCTACATCAGCAGGACGCAGCTACAGCACGTGTTGGATGGAGACAGTCAGCTGGCACAGGTCAGAAACTCACTTTGTCTGCACAATTTATCACCATAATTTTCATACAGCGGAGACTGCGACATATAAAGTTTTTTGTTTTTTTTTTTTCCTTTCGCCGTTTGTTCAGACGAGCACACTCCTAATACACTGTATTACAGAAACACGGCTTCCTTTCAAAGTGCCGTGCTTTTTATGTTGTTTCCATAGTAATGGAAACAACATAATAGGACGGGCTAAAATTTCCACGTTCATAGGCAAGCATCTGTGGTACAAACGCACGTCACTGCCGATCTCCCGCAGAGACGATTTTGCAAGTGTAACTCTTACAATGACGTAAGAAAACTTGCGTCATCGATGCTGACGCGTATGGTGTTCCGAACGCACTTCTCCTCCTCAGTGAGTGCCGTCTGTGTGGATGTGCGTGTGTGTGTGTGTGTGTGAATTGTGTCCGGGCCCGTTTCTTCGAAAATACTCAACCGAATGGCTTCAAATTTGGGTATCCAAATATATCAAAATGTTACATTAGACGATTCAAGCGTGTGATGATTGCTTAAGTGATTTGGGAGTTATCGCCCTTTTGAGACAAGTTGGTTGTCTTTCGTGTACAGGCGTAATATTTATTTAAATCACTCAATTTTTTGGCAGTAGATAGCTTGAATACGGACTCTGAACAGAGTCACTACTAGAAAATGGTCGCTCTTATAGTTTTCATGTAAACCGAGCCTGAGTTGACATTGCATGTGAACCCAGTTCAGATGCCTATTTCTCCGAAAATACTGAACCGATCGATTTCAAATTTGGAGTTTCTAAATGAATCAAGATTGTGGAGTAGAAGGCCTGATCCAGGTACGATTGCACACATGATTTGCGAGTTATCGCCCTTTTCAGAAAAAGTGGCTTTCTGGCGTTTAAAGGCGTAATATTTACCTAAACCACTCCATGTTTTTGGACATAGATAGCATGAATACGGACTCTCCACTAAGTGAATTTTGGAGGTTGTCGCTTTTATACTTTTGGCGTAAGCCGTACCTGATGAAAGTGCTGGTGAACACACTTTAGATCTCAAAATCGCTCCTACTATACATAGATAATGAGCCTGGGGTGCCACAAAAAATATACAAAAAAAATTAGAAAAATTCACTGCAGCCGTTATCGTCAGTTGACTCGAAATTTTGTACTCAGAGCACATTTCCTCTACAAGCCACACGCCTCACAAACATCGAAGAAGAGACGCACGCGCACTGACGTAAAGTAAGTGCGTCATGTTTGATTGACGTGATGCTGTTTTTTTCTTGGGGGTGTCTCGCCACTTTCTTTCCGAATTCCTCTGTTTGGAGACGTGGTGTATTTTACTTCTACTATGTCGCCATCTTCGTGCAATCGCAGAAAAGACACGGGATATAACAGAATACAACTCCAATACTTTATGAACAGAATATGCACGGAGAACAAATTCATGAAAGAAGAAGAACCCAGAACGCTGTGCAGGGCTGCTTACGTACTGAACAGGTCAGATCCATCGCAGAAAAGGCACGCGCGCACAGACGCAAAAGGCAGTATCAGCGTCATTTTTCCGACGTCATGTTTGATTGACGTGATACTGGCATTTCTTGGGGATGTGTCGCCACTTTTTGGACGTTCTTTATGTGTAGACGGGGAAAGCGGGAGTTTCATTGATGTAGTGTGCTTTGTTTTTCCCACTGACTCTCACTCAATAGCATAGTAGAGTGAGAGAACACCACATAGGTCTCAATGGAGCACAAACGCGGCTCGCGCGAGTCTGTGTGTGTGTGCGTGTGCGCGTGCGTGCGTGCGTGTGAGTGTGTGTGCGCGCGCGTGTGTATGTCTGACATAACACATAGTTAGAAAACGTTCGCCGCGCAGACTTGTCTGTTAAACATATTGGGTCGGTATTAATTCGATCTTTACACTGCGCACGCAGCAGCAACACTTCAATTTTCATGGGCTTGCTTTCATTGCAAGAAGTGTATCAAAGTTATTACGCCAAATGTATTATGCGTCATCCCAGTGAGCAAAAACGTCATAGATTTCAAAGAATACAACTTGACGTCTCTCTTCCAAAAAACAAGATTGGTGTGACAGCCCGGTCAGTTGTTTCCATTCAGAGAGAGAGAGAGAGAGAGTGTGTGTGTGTGTGTGTGTGTGTGTGTGTGTGTGTGGATACATGGCATTACAAAAGAACGACCGTGACGATAGCAGGTGATCAAATGGAAACAACATATTGGGCTGGTGGCCATCATGTTATGTATTAACATGTCCGTGAAAGTTTCTATAAATAGACCAGCCAGCCACAGCCTTCGCCGCAAAGCAAATGGTGATCACACTGACACGAGTTGCGTTATGTTAATCTTGTCAAACGTCAAATGCCCCGGCGCGGTCGGTGGTCTAGTGGTTAAGAGACCTCGTCACCAATGCGAGTAGTCAGGTTCGAGTCTGTCACGGCCAGATATCGGCCAGATACCGGGTCTACCGGACCATCGGGAATACCCCGCCTTTAGCCGGGAGGCCCATTGTACCCGGCCATTGTCCAGTTGCCCGTTGACCCGTGCCCAGCGTGCCCATCGTGCCCCCCCCCCCCCCCCCCGTGCGCACGGAAGTCCCGCCCTATGATGGGGGTTGTTTTGCTGACTTAAATTGTTATGGGCCAAATAACATTGCCGGCCAATGGGGTTTAAGTATTTTCAGCCCCTGTTTACGGGGTACCCGAAACCCTTGCGAAAACCGTGAGGTTCCCCCAAACTAGCACCAAAAACGTTGTGTAACATAATTCCCTCGCTTTTCACCCTTTGCTGCCGAAGGGACCTGCTTATGAGCATAAGCCGTTCAGGACTGTTTGCCTGAAGCAGTCAAGCTGTAACTCTGGGAGTGTGGAGGGGTGCCTGTTGTTGGCTGTTGCCCCTGCCAGCTTGGGCTGTCGTCGCTGTCCTGGACCTGCTTCTATCGTAGGATAGGCACTAACCTGCTGAGGTTTCCCCTGTTCGTTTCTGGTCTTCTGTCCGTCTGCGGATTCGCCAGGACAAGCTGCTGCTGAGCCGCAACCTCAAGCCTCCTGTGGGTCGCTTCTCCCCCCTCCCCCCCCCCCCCCCCCGAACGGTCGGCGAGCTCCACTGGCGTCGCTCCGCCCGTGGGTTACAGAGAGCCCCTGTGTTCCCTGACGTCACAAGTTCTTCTCACATCGCTACTGTTCAACTACCTACACCCCGACTCCATACGAGGCCGCCACCCAGGATCGTCGGTCAAGCCCATGTTTAGGGTCGGTTTAGTGGGACTCTCGGTGACGGTGGGCAAGATATGCGGGAAGGGACAGGGTGGTGTGCGAGAGTGTGAGTGAGCATGACTATCAGGCTTTGTCCATTGTAAATAAATCTGTGAGTGTGTAAACAAGTATTTTTCATTTGCTGGCCTCCCATCGCGGACCTCTCTGTCTGTCCTCTTAAGTGTTAGTGTGTTCGTCCTTTTGTTTTCTCTATCCCTCCCCGTAGGTGACAGAGTCCCACTCGGGGCAAAGACTTTTTCCTTCTCGTACATGACATCTTTCATTCGGGCTGATCGTCGGGGGTTCTCTCCAGGTACTCCGGTTTCCTCTCCCTCGGCTTTGGAAAGCCCACAAAAAAAATATAATGCATTTCTAAATTCCGAAATTTAAATAGCTGAGCTGTCCCTTTTGCACCACGTGATCGTAATGTGTTCATGTCTAGGGTGTGAGAAAATGCGTGTGATTCACGTGAACGTGCGTGTTGGGTTCACCACAGATCGCGGAGCTTTGCGCCGATTAATTAAGTTGAGTAGAGCGCCTATACAATGCTCAATTATTATTAATTATAACTATTTGACCTCATCACCATCCAGTCAGTCATTCGCTTTTCAGTGTAAACTGTCACGTGACGATGAATACGCTCCCTTTTTCAGCGGGTGTGTGGGTGTGTGGGTGCTCCAGACGTGAGAGCGGCCGTGGCGCTGTGTGTGTGTAGTGACGTCATGTCTGACCGCACCACGCCCTGGCACGTGGACGCCGCTGTACTCGGGAAACTGGACAGTTGGTGGACACAGCGCATGGCGTGTAGAACGGACCCCACAATGTCACGTGATCTGTATCAAACACTTGTCAGCAGGTGAGGAAGTCTATCATACAATAGTCCAGGCGTTAGTTGGTTTGTGTTGAAGCAGGATACAATACAATACAATACAATACAATACAATACAATACAATACAATATCTTTATTGTCCATTTTACATTACGTAAAACAGAAATTTCTCTTCTGCAGTACAGCCTCTGACATGAAAATAATAAGGATTATAGTAAAAACATTCAAATAAATCTCTCTCTCTCTCTCTCTCTCTCTCTCTCTCTCTCTCTCTCTCTCTCTCTACACACACACACACACACACACACACACACACACACACACACACACACACATTAATATCGCAGGCACCAACAGTTTAAGGAGCAATTGCGCTTGGTATAAAAGATCTTTTAAAAATGTTCCTTTTTGTAAACAGTATCCTATAAAGTGACTCTTGAGGGGATGGAAGGAGTCAAGGATAATCTTGTATGCCTTCCTTTTCATAGATTCTGTATACAGAATTGACAGCGGCTTTTTGCTCTGTCCCTACAATATTGCCAGCTTCCTCAACAATTTTAAACAGTCTAGCCTTATCCTTAACAGACAGGTAGCCAAACCATGACACAACTTGAAGTGAGTTGACTGTACAAAGTATAGACATGCTTCACTACAGCAGGTGAGGAAGTCTATCATACAATATTCCAGGCGTTAGTTGGTTTTTGGTGAAGCAGGAAACTTGAAGTGAGTTGACTGTACAAAGTATAGACATGCTTCACTACAGCAGGTGAGGAAGTCTATCATACAATATTCCAGGCGTTAGTTGGTTTGTGCTAAAGCAGGATACTTGAAGTGAGTTGACTGTACAAAGTATAGACATGCTTCACTACAGCAGGTGAGGAAGTCTATCATACAATATTCCAGGCGTTAGTTGGTTTGTGCTGAAGCAGGAAACTTGAAGTGAGTTGACTGTACAAAGTATAGACATGCTTCACTACAGCAGGTGAGGAAGTCTATCATACAATATTCCAGGCGTTAGTTGGTTTGTGCTAAAGCAGGATACTTGAAGTGAGTTGACTGCACAAAGTATAGACATGCTTCACTACAGCAGGTGAGGAAGTCTATCATACAATATTCCAGGCGTTAGTTGTTTTGTGCTGAAGCAGGAAACTTGAAGTGAGTTGACTGTACAAAGTATAGACATGCTTCACTACAGCAGGTGAGGAAGTCTATCATACAATATTCCAGGCGTTAGTTGGTTTGTGCTAAAGCAGGATACTTGAAGTGAGTTGACTGTACAAAGTATAGACATGCTTCACTACAGCAGGTGAGGAAGTCTATCATACAATATTCCAGGCGTTAGTTGGTTTGTGCTGAAGCAGGAAACTTGAAGTGAGTTGACTGTACAAAGTATAGACATGCTTCACTACAGCAGGTGAGGAAGTCTATCATACAATATTCCAGGCGTTAGTTGGTTTGTGCTGAAGCAGGAAACTTGAAGTGAGTTGACTGTACAAAGTATAGACATGCTTCACTACAGATTACTGTCATTGTACAGTTACACACATTGTAGTGGACTTTGTCCACACGGACATGATGATGATGATGATGATGATGATGATGATGAATCTTAAAAAAATGTTTCTTTATATATTTTTTCTTGGTGAAACCTTTACTACAATATTTCATCTTTTCCCTGTTAGCACACAAATTGAAATTTAAATAATGACAACAATTTAAAAAAACAAGATGGCCACCAGCCCAATATGTTGTTTCCATTCAATGACATGCTGTAGTCACAGTCGTAGTCGTTGTGTCATGTATGCAGCCCGCGCGCACACGCCGGAACGCAAGCTCTCTGACATCAAGCATGCTGACATAAAGAAAGTACTGAAAACCATTATCGTGCCTCTATGCACTTACAAAAACCCAAACACATGAGGTCGTGTGAGCTCGCCTAGCTGGTTGACGTCACAACTTTTTGGCGTATGCGAGGTTCTACATGGGTGAATGAATTCTTGTAATAAAGTCGTTCCCCTTTGACAGAGTTACTTCCCGCAGACCTGACTGACAGACGATTGCTTACTGGTATCGGAGAAGAGACCCTCTCTCTCTCTCTCTCGCCTTAGACGCGCGCTTGCGCGCGCACGCACGCACCCCCCCCCCCCTACACACACACACACACACACACACACACATTATGCAAAGACCTTGGAATCAGAAAGACGCGTCACTCCTGCCCTCGTAAGAGAGACATATAGCGGGACAACGCGAAGAGTTGTCTGCCCGCATTAGCGCGCATCCTAGATCCTCGCCCCTATAGTGACAGCATGGCGGAAAGTGGAAAGCGATCACAAAAGCCGGGCATGCAATTGTGTTCTGCGCCGAATTGTTCAAATAACAGACAAATATAAACGGGGAAATACTTCTTTTGGTATTCCTGTTGAAAAACAAACATTTTTTTTTCGCTTTCTTGTCAAAAAAAAAGACCTCAAGTGGTACGTGTGCATGCAGTGTAAACTAACAGATAACACACGCGGCTGACGCAGATACAGCGTAATTTTTTCCCTGACAACTTTACAAATCACGGTGACTTAAATTGTGCTAGCGTCTACCTGCATCTAAATTCAGAACACACACACACACACACACACACACACACACACACACACACACACACAGAACAAAATCATCCGGCTGAACTTCATTCTAACCATTGTAAAACCATATCACAACATAGAATCTGCTGGATCGTCGGTCGCAGATATGATTAATGCTGAGTTAGCAGGAAGTATTCAGCGGATGCGTCCATCTTTGGATCTCTCGCACATTCGATCTTTCTGTGTTCCGTACTAGTTTTACTTGAACACATCGAACGAAATGCACTGCGTAGCCTACGTACAGCAGTGAAAGCCAAACTAGATCTTTCGTTCGTCCTCCGGAACTTTGAGAGTACTTATGTTTTCCATAGGCCTAAAACACATGCGAAATATATGGGGGGAGACCACCTGTCAGTCACTGACATCTTCGTTTTTGTTTATTTTGTTAAAATGTTTTACGGCGGCTAGTGTAGGGTTGGGTCAAACAAACAGACTTTTTACAAGCATGCGGATTCTATAATAAATTTACGCCAGTCACACGTCGTGGATGCGGCGATTTTGGTTTTCACGTGTGATGCTATGTGTTATGTTTGGGAGAAAACATAATCTTGGCTCCAACTTCGATACCGATCTTGGCTCCAACTTCGATATCGTAGGCATACCTACCTAAATTTTTCAAGGGGGAAATCTACAGAAAGGTTTTCCCGTTCCTGGTGTTCGCTTCTGACAGCAATTCGGCGCTCCACACCATTGCACGCCCGAAGTTTTGCGTGGTTTCTGGCTTTCTGCCATTACTGCGTAGATCTGCGGGATGCGCGCTAATGCGCGCAGACAACTCTTACGCGTTGTCCCTCAAAGGGAGGTAAGTGAACTATCTTTATGTTTCCAAGATCTTTGCATTATGCTTCTGAGTGTGAGTCAGTGGCAAAAACGAAACCCACTGAAATTCCCGCTTTCCACATGTCAAGTTGTAGAGATCGCGAAAAGATACTGCATTTCGATGCAAAATAATTTCTAGACCATCCCAGAACATGCTGGTGCAGTAACGTCAGTAGATTACGTCACCTTGGAAAGATATCGAACCTTCCAGTAAGTTGAGAAATGATCTAGATCTGACCTGTTCAGTACGTAAGCAGCCCTGCACAGCGTTCTGGGTTCTTCTTCTTTCATGAATTTGTTCTCCGTGCATATTCTGTTCATAAAGTATTGGAGTTGTATTCTGTTGTATCCCGTGTCTTCTCTGCGATTGCACGAAGATGGCGACATAGTAGAAGTAAAATACAACACGTCTCCAAACAGAGGAATTCGGAAAGAAAGTGGCGAGATACCCCCAAGAAAAAACAGCATCACGTCAATCAAACATGACGCACTTACTTTACGTCAGTGCGCGTGCGTCTCTTCTTCGATGTTTGTGAGGCGTGTGGCTTGTAGAGGAAATGTGCTCTGAGTACAAATTTTCGGGTCAACTGACGATAACGGCTGCAGTGAATTTTTCTAATTTTTTTGTATATTTTTTATGGCACCCCAGGCTCATTATCTATGTATAGTAGGAGCGATTTTGAGATCTAAAGTGTGTTCACCAGCACTTTCATCAGGTACGGCTTACGCCAAAAGTATAAAAGCGACAACCTCCAAAATTCACTTAGAGTCCGTATTTACGCTATCTATGTCCGTAAAATGGAGTGGTTTAGGTAAATATTACGCCTTTAAACGCCAGAAAGCCACTTTTTCTGAAAAGGGCGATAACTCGCAAATCATGTGTGCAATCGTACCTGGATCGGGCCTTCTATTCAACAATCTTGATTCATTTAGAAACTCCAAATTTGAAATCGATCGGTTCAGTATTTTCGGAGAAATAGGCATCTGAACTGGGTTCACATGCAATGTCAACTCAGGCTCGGTTTACATGAAAACTATAAGAGCGACCATTTTCTAGTAGTGACTCTGTTCAGAGTCCGTATTCAAGCTATCTACTGCCAAAAAATTGAGTGATTTAAATAAATATTACGCCTGTACACGAAAGACAACCAACTTGTCTCAAAAGGGCGATAACTCCCAAATCACTTAAGCAATCACCACACGCTTGAATCGTCTAATGTAACATTTTGATATATTTGGATATCCCAAATTTGAAGCCATTCGGTTGAGTATTTTCCAAGAAACGGGCCTGGACACAATTCACACACGCACACACATCCGCACAGACGGCACTCACTGAGGAGGAGAAGTGCGTTCGGAACACCATACGCGTCAGCATCGATGACGCAAGTTTTCTTACGTCATTGTCAGAGTTACACTTGCAAAATCGTCTCTGCGGGAGATCGGCAGTGACGTGCGTTTGTACCACAGATGCTTGCCTATGAACGTGGAAATTTTAGCCCGTCCTATTATGTTGTTTCCATTACTATGGAAACAACATAAAAACTGATAAAAGCAACAACAACAAGAACAACAACAACAGTATTTTGTCAATACGGCATATTAATGTACAACACATCATCATCATATTATTATTATTATTATTACTTTATTATTGTTGTTGTTGTTGGTGGTGGTGGTGGTGCATCACAATCTGTCTCATACATGTACAGTGTAGTTCTTCTCGTTGTCAACATTTATTTGTGAAAAAATGAAAATGCAACAACAAGAACAACAACAACAACAACTTGTTTAGCTTTTCTGTATGTTGACAGGTTTGTGGGCCCGGCAACAACAGTCCGTGTTCACTGCGTCATCCCCCCGCGCGTGGAGGTGCGGACACTGGGGGAGGCCGTGTCAGAACTCGGCCGGCGACTTGCGCTTCTCGTCCTCACCCCCGGGCAACTCGACCTGCTCACCAGATCACCAGCACACGTCTGTCTGACCGGCCCCCCGGGCACCGGCAAGACTGTAGTGCTTGTCGTGAAGGGGCTGGTCGAGGCGCGCCAGGGACATCCTGTGGTTGTACTCAGTCTCCATTCTGCCAGCCTTGCGGCGTCACGCCTGATACAGCAGCAGCTGGTGATGACCCTGCAGGCAGACCCCACAACACAACAAGCGGCCGCCGCCGTGCACTTCCTGCAGTATGACCTGGTGAACCGGCCTGGAGATGTGGAGGCGGCGCGTCAGAGAGTTCAGTCACTGGTGCCGACAACACGGGGACAACAGCTTCACGTGCTGATAGACGAGGCCTACCTTAGAAGCAGGTAGGTGACTACAGTACTGCACGTGTAGGTATGACAGGTGACAAGATTGAGGTGAAATGTCACGCTACACTTGTGTTTCCCATACCGTGACAGGGACGCTACGTGGACATGACAAAACATGAATCATTATTGATCAAGTCTTTTTCACAAACAAGACGATGGCCTAGTGTTTATTGATGGAGTGATAGTGGCGTCGTCATGACAACAGTCTGTTCCTGCAGCACGTGCTGCTTTCTCAACAAAACTTGGTGACAGTCTCTGGATAAATGTTAGTGCTAATTTCACATACTCTTATACACTTGTCCTGTACAACTTGTGTGCGAGCGATTATGATGCATGTTGGCCGGTGTGGTGAGCTGGATTTCTATGTTAATTGTCTCGTTTCATGTCCCCCCCCCCCCCCCCCCCAAGGTTTTGAAATAAACAATTTCACTTGACTTTCACTTGACTTTCACTTGACTTGATAATCTTGGCGAGCCGGGATAGCCAAATGGTGGAGCATGGCACTTGACATGCTCGGGTCGTGAGTTCCAATCCCGGCTGTGCGGCCTTTTTGTCATTGGCCCGCCTGTGATATCAGCCATACGAGGTGGAAAAGGACGTTAAACTCCCAAACACCCCTATCCCTCCATCCTGTGATAATCTTGAATGGGTTAGTCGTGTAAAGAACGACAACTGTGGTTCGACCTTGGAGACGCACACAACCTGTTTCTCTCCCTTACTGTATTTTCCCTATTATCTCCATCCTGATCCGAGCGGCAACTCAAGTATTACAATAGTGGTTACGTTATTCTGGTACAGTGGACTCCACTTATAAGGACATCCGATATAAGAACCATCGCTTATAGGGACACCTCAAAGCAGGTCCCTGCCAAAGTTGTTCTTTGTGATCACTTATTAAAACTCGCATAGAAGAACCCTCTGATATAGGGTTCATCGCTTATATGGACAGCACTTGCTAGGTCCCCACATCAAACTTTCCTCGGATATAAGAACCGCAAGTAGGAATGATCATTTCTAGGAAGTCTGCGATTATTCTATTTTTGGAACCCTCGCTTGTAAAGACACCATCTTGTTCCCAACACGACCTCCCCTCGGATATAAGAACCGAAAGTAGAAGTTATGCTAGGTTCATTTTCGTTTCGTTTCATTTCCCGGAATTTCCAAGAAACATTTCTTCACGGAATTCTGCCTCTGAACTTCACTTACACTAACAACCCGACAGAGAGACAGATGGATAGTGGCAGTGAGTTTGTGGAGTGGGGAGGGGAGGAGCGGGGAGGGGGAGGGGTCGTTAAAAACCGTTATTTTCCCCTGCGAACGCCGTAGACTGGAAACACATTTGAATGTCTGGCCATCTTGTTTTTTGTTGTTGCTGAAAACTTGGCCAATAAATTTCCTTGTATCCTTGTATCCTTGTATTCTTTAAAGTCATTTTGTCAAAATGTGATCGTAACTCTCTCTCTCTCTCTCTCTGTCTCTCTGTCTGTCTGTCTGTCTCTCTCTCTCATTTTCATTAAGACAGCTATTGTTACATAACTTCTAGAGTTATTTGCATTAAATTTATGTTTCGCGTACGCAAAAAAAAGTAAACTATATTGCATCGAGATCAAGCCAACCAGCAAGTTCCACTTCATTGAGGCAAAGGCTTAAACAAGCAAGAGATTGCCGTGCACACACACACACACACACACACACACACACACACACACACACACACACACACACGCACACACACACACACACACACACACACATGCACGCACGCACACAGACCATTAGAGGTCGATATACGACTCTTTTTACAGTTGTCCACAATATTTTCTTCTTTCCTTGGTTATAAGAACACACACTAGCACAACTGACCTTATATCCGAGGTATGCTTATAAGAAACCTCGCTTATAAGGACACCCAAATGCTGGCCCCGGCGCTGTTCTTATATCCGAAGTCCACTGTAATCAGCTCTTTATGTTTTCAAAACTCTTTCAATGTCTTCCATGGAGGCACAATAATTATGTTGTTTTCTATAGAGTCAAAACACCATATCGTGTACCCATACGTGATGCTATCTACATCAGTCGTGACAAGTGATCACTGACGTCATGATTTGTATTTTCCCTGTGAAATGAAGCGAGTACAGTGGACTCCACTTATTAGGCTAGTCTAATTAGGCTTTTTATATAGCGGAAGGTAGAACAAATTTGATCCTAACGTTTTATTACAGAAATCAGTAGAGTACAGGCCTTTAATGCTGTGGTGGTCTCCGTGAATTTTTTCTCCGTCCGCGTCACCGTTAAAAAAGAACGTACCTGCACATGCGGTGACAAGGGAACTTCACAACACCAAAGAAGCGTTTCCTGACTAAATTGTTCAATGTTCGTAAATGTCTTCCACGATACATGTCACCTGCAGTGACCTGATAAGTGCACAAGCATCAAATACTGCCGTTTTACAGGGTCCTTTGAATCAACGGCCAAACTGATGGCCGCAATTTTCCAGGAAGCATCATTCTGATTGGGGTAAAATTTCAGTATGTCAATAATGCATGTCTTGTCTAACAGTAACCGTATTTAGAGTGGAGTTCTGCGCATTTCTGTACCCGCAAACACGCATACTTTGTGCACACCCTCAAAAGCCCATTTATAGGGCTCATATAGTGAAAATGGCAAGATGAACGGTCGTTTTTAACGGTGACGCGGACTGAGAAAAAATTCACGGAGACCACCACAGCATAAGGGGCCTGTGCTCTACTGATTTCTGTAATAAAAAGTTAGGATCAAATTTGTTCTACCTTGTTCAGCAATTTTCCTAGCCTATCAGTCGATCACTGAAAGGAGCCAATCATCGATACAGTGGACTTCGGATATAAGAACAGCGCCGGGGCCAGCATTTGGGTGTCCTTATAAGCGAGGGTTCGTATAAGCATACCTCGGATATAATAGGCTAGGAAAATTGCTGAACAAGGTAGAACAAATTTGATCCTAACTTTTTATTACAGATTTCAGAAGAACACAGGCCCCTAATGCTGTGGTGGTCTCCGTGAATTTTTCCTCCGTCCGCGTCACCGTTAAAAACGACCGTTTATCTTGCCATTTTCACTATATGAGCCCTGTAAATGGGCTTTTGAGGGTGTGCACAAAGTATGCGTGTTTGCGGGTACAGAAATGCGCAGAACTCCACTCTAAATACGGTCACTGTTAGACAAGACATGCATTGTTGACATACTGAAATTTTATCCCAATCAGAATGATGCTTCCTGAAAAATTGCGGCCATTAATTTGGCCGTTGTTTCAAAGGACCCTGTAAAACGGCGGTATTTGATGCTTGTGCACTTATCAGGTCACTGCAGGTGACATGTATCGCGGAAAACATTTACGATCATTGAACAATTTAGTCAGGAAACGCTTCTTTGGCGTTGTGAAGTTCCTTTGTCACCGCATGTGCAGGTACGTATGAAATATGATATCCAAGTGAGCACGTTTTTCGGTAGCGATATTATGGGGGTGTACTTACTAAAGTAGTTGCTGCGTTGTGAGAAGTGAACGGTTTTTCTCAAAGAGCAGTGCACACTCAAGAATACTATCCCAGTTGTGTCATGTCAAAAGTTCATCAAAATCGCTTTTGTACTGTCTGTTTAATAATGGCTGCTAGTTCAGTACTAGCACAATGCAATTTCAAATTATGTAGAGCACAACCTCAAGTCTATAGTAGTATGTGGCTGAATTCGTGTTATGAGGTATGTTAATCACACGGCAAACATGTTTTCAAGGTCAAGGTCATTGGTTGTCTGTTTACTCCAAAACATTTTACTTCATCGCTCAGAATAAGCATTTTGGTGCTGCTAACTTTTGTCCCCGTGGTTTGGTGAGTTCACAGCATCCTCAGAATAAAAATATGACTGCAAAATCTTCATAACTCAAGCGTGACCTTGACCTTTACTAGAGGTCACCAGAAAGGCATTCTTATCAATGCATATTAGGCAAATGTTATGCCAAAAGTTGTATTTACAAAATTTTCACCCAGTCTCTATGACCTTTACTCCCAAGGTCAAGGTCACCAAAGTTGTCCACAAGAAATCGTCTCATAAAAACATCGTTTGTGCTAATTTTGTTTTGCCTGGTGCTTGTGACTGCTTGTTCGTTTGCTTATTCTAACACAGCGATGAAAGAAAATGTTTGGGAGTAAACAGACGAACCGATGACCTTGACCTTGTAAACATGTTTGCTGTGTGATTAACATACCTCATAACACTTGAAATGAATTCAGCCACTTACTACTGTAGACTTGATGTTGTGTTCTACATTCTCTCCATCACATTTTGCCAGTAATGTATGCCAGTAATTTTCATTTGTAAATTTGTGAATGTCCAAAAAAAGGCAACATAACGGCGTTTGTTCCCAAGGAAAAACACGTTGAAAATAAAAGAGATTTCACAGATTTGCTTTTGTGTCTATTGTTTTTTATTTGCATTCCTGTAAATTTATTTTACTGGAAGTTTCATATTAAGTTTGTCTAATTTCTGTACCTGTACCTCAAAACAGGAATTAATGAAAATGTCCGATATTTTCTGAGTGCGTTAGAATTTGAGGCAAAAAGGTATACTTGTAATAGTATTTTAGGGATGCTGGACCATTTCTCTAAAGCATGATGTGCGTCTGCAAATGATCTGTCAAGCGTAGCAGCTGCAGCAGCGTAATATGTCAGCCCGGTCCCCATCAGTAAGAGAATTGGCGTCTGTATGGAAAAAGGAAGAATTGATAACTGAGAGCTGCTACAGGCAAATCTACTGTCATTTCGTTGGACCACCGCAGGGTGTCTGGCCTAACATATCCAGTAGTCAAACTTGAAGTGTGTGCACAATACCTGCTGCAGCGGCGTCATTTGTAATCTTTGTTGTGTATAGTCAATTTTTGAACCCAACCACAATATGGATTCCCCTCATTACCCCTCACAGCCAAAGGAACATAGTGGATGGGCTAGTAACACGTAAGTGCCAAGCCTCTCCTCTAAAAGTTGGTCAATAACAAAAAACGCTGTGTACACTGTGGTCGTCATATCTGGCTACTTGGTAACCTACCCCCGTAGCAGTTAATGCTCTGTTTAATTAGAAAAAGGTAATTTAAGTTACCTAATTCAAGCAGTGAAGAGTTCATGAAATTTGGTGTGTGATGCACGTTTTCCTTCTCCTGGAATCACTCTACTTTTTCCAATATGTAAAACAATGACAAGTTAAAACTGGTGGCTGCTAGCAGCAACATATAAACCTACCCCCCACGCAGCATGTAATGAAGGAAATGGAAAAATGGGTAAAAATAATGACCGCTGTAAAGAAGACGTGCTTGTTTAGATTCACGGATCTTTCTTCATACGACTAGTCATTGTCTTTTCCACCAAGACAAATGTATAAAAAGAAATTGCATCAAGTGTAGCAATTATGGCAGGCTCTTTGGTAAGCACCGCTTTCAGCCCATATAGGGAACTGATAGCTTCAATTAACGGCCATCTATAAGAAATGAATCTCTCATACAAGTTCTGGAAGATAATTCTGAAACACCGAGCATGTGCCCGAATATTTCCATCATATTATACTTGTTTTCGCGGATACACCTTATCACAGCAACCAATCATGTGTCCCTACTCCCATCATTACGCATATTCAGCCATTATTAAACAGGTTGCACTTTCGTTGGCTGTTTGTGACAAAAGTACAAAAGCGATTTCAATGAACTTTTGATATGACACAACTGGGATACTATTCTTGAGTGTGCAGTGCTCTTTGAGAAAAACCGTTCACTACTCACAACGCAGCAACTACTTTAGTAAGTACACCCCCAAAATATCGCTACCGAAAAACGTGCTCACTTGGATATCATATTTCATACGTACCTGCACATGCGGTGACAAGGGAACTTTACAACGCCAAAGAAGCGTTTCCTGACTAAATTGTTCAATGATCGTAAATGTTTTCCGCGATACATGTCACCTGCAGTGACCTGATAAGTGCACAAGCATCAAATACCGCCGTTTTACAGGGTCCTTTGAATCAACGGCCAAACTGATGGCCGCAATTTTCCAGGAAGCATCATTCTGATTGGGGTAAAATTTCAGTATGTCAACAATGCATGTCTTGTCTAACAGTAACCGTATTTAGAGTAGAGTTCTGCGCATTTCTGTACCCGCAAACACGCATACTTTGTGCACACCCTCAAAAGCCCATTTACAGGGCTCATATAGTGAAAATGGCAAGATAAACGGTCGTTTTTAACGGTGACGCGGACGGAGAAAAAATTCACGGAGACCACCACAGCATTAGGGGCCTGTGCTCTACTGATTTCTGTAATAAAAAGTTAGGATCAAATTTGTTCTACCTTCCGCTATATAAAAAGCCGGCCCCCGTAGTGTAGTGGTTAGCACTTCGGATCATGGACCGGGAGACCCGGGTTCGAATCCCAGCCGAGGCAAGCGGGATTTTCCTACCTAGGTCGGCTCCTACCCAGAGCGGGTGTGCTATGGGCCCAAATGGGGAGGCTGTTGCCACACAGCCGAGCTTCACCCACTTCACGGGTGCGACTTTGGGGGTGCTTCCCTTTGTATGACACGTCTTATGATGTGGATGATTACACGGCCGGCATCGCAGGTGCCGTAGTTCCCGGGCCTGGTTAATGCCGGGATATTTATGACAGGAAGCGTGGAATGCGGCCCTGTCCCGCAGTCCCAAACCACATGGACCTCCATAGCATCATCTTACTATCATCCTCATCTCCATCATCATGCATAATAAAAATTGCCCCAGCTTTCGAGTCCTCCGTGGGTTCCACCCATGACCTGGGAGGAACACCACTGGAGCTGGCAAAGAGTTGGGGCAGCAAAAAAAAAAAAAAAAAAAAAAGCCTAATTAGACTAGCCTATGACCAGACAACTGTTTCCCATCAACACTAGACATGGGACACAATCGGCGTTGTAAACACATGATTTATCTCCCCTCTCGTAATGCTTGTTACTCGTACGTCTTATTTGGGAAGTGCTGTCTACTGCTGGTAATGTACATAACAATATAGTACAGTTCCACACAAACAGCAGACGACAGTGTTCCATACAAGTGTCATGGCTCCCTCCCCATTCTCTGTAACAGTAATAGCGGCCCGCGCACACAGAGACTGGTGAGAGAACTGCTGGCAGCCTGTGGACCGCGCCTCTCTCTCTGGGTCGCTACTGTGGGCAACACCGGCATCCCTACAGAACTACAGGCCGAGCCGCTCACGGTGCCCCTAAGATCATGTCCGGCTGTTGTTAGAGAAGTGGCGAGGACAGTCAGCATGTCTAGTGACATCCATCACTACAGTGACAGCGGCACGCCTTCCCCCAGTGACGGGCCCCGGGTCATCCGCTTACGTCATGAAGGCGGGGACCACACCGGACGATGGCCCGTGGAGTGCTGGAGATGTGGAGCGATAGTGGCGCGAGTGTTGACGAAGAACCTCCATGTGGGTGTGACGGGTATGTGTGTCTTGTGGGTGTCCTTTCATGTATCATCATTATCATCATCAACAACGACAAAAACAACAGCGACAGCAATTTAACATTGAAATCTACGTGCGGACAGTCGAACATGTCGGATAATGTTTGCGTCAACAACAACAACAACAACAGAGCTTGGCATTAATATTTATATCCAAACATTTAATAATTAAAATATAAAACAGCTTCGCTCCCCTTATCAAGTTTGACCCTTCCATCCCTTTCTCGCCCAAAGAGTAGACAAGACAACCAACCAAGTAAACAAGCCCCCCCCCCCCCCCCGCCCCACACACACACACACTTTGAATAAAATAAGAAATCTTCATTACTCACTGTACATTTTCATCATGCGTGGACCCACAACATCGTTCCGTCTTCTGACCGTGCACAGTGAGTAAGGTTGATACGAGTCATGCACGTGCATATCACGTGATCATCACGTGGTTTATGTGTTATTGTCTGACGGCAGGTGCCAACATCAACCCCACCAGTGTCGGCACAACCACCAGTCCCCCGCTTCTCCAGTACCGTGACGTCATCGTGGTGACGCGTAGTGAAGAGCTTCGTGAGGAGACGAGAGACGTCAGAGGTCAGGTGACGTCACAAGCCTGTGGTGTGGTGCGCGGCCTTCGCTCTGCCGGCCTTCCGGTGGGAGTTATTGGATGGGAGAGAGGCGATGTGGCGAGGTGGGAGAGAGACGTGTGTGACGTGGCGGTGGCTGACAGTGACAGAGTGAAGGTGGCATTATGGGTAAATGCACAAGGCTTAGAACGTCGTATCGTGGTGTGGTTACCGGGCAGGGCGCAGTATGATGATGGGCACACTGACGATGTTGTGGAGGCGCACGACAGAGTGTACTTGATGTCCCGCTGTAGCACCCAGCTGGTGATAGTTGATGTCCCGCTGTAGCACCCAGCTGGTGATAGTTGATGTCCCGCTGTAGCACCCAGCTGGTGATAGTTGATGTCCCGCTGTAGCACCCAGCTGGTGATAGTTGATGTCCCCCTGTAGCATCTAGCTGAATAGTCACTATTTATATAACATTGTCTCTTCTCACACACACACACACACGCACACACACACACACACACACACACACACACACACACAATCATTATCATCATCCCTAACCCTAACCCACACTCCATTGTGAAACACAGGAACAGGCGGAATGAGAGTTAGAGGAAACACAACACTGAATCAATCTACATATACCAACATGTGCTCCAGGAAGTTTTCCAATAAGGCTACAGAACACAAATAGCTAAATATAGTACAAAATGTTTGCCCCTTATAAAAATTGTGTGCAGAGTAAAAAGTGGCAATTTGGGGCTGATTGTTGGCTTTGTAAATAAGTTTCATGCCAGGTAATGGTAAAATTGCAGGACAACGGAACATGAAACGGCTCTACGAAATAACAAGGACACTCTCTGGGAAAAAATAACAACCCCACCAGACCAGTCAAAGACAAGAACGGACAAATCATCACCAAAGAGGAAGACCAAAGGACAAGGTGGGCTGAACACTTTAAGGAAACGCTCAACAGGCCTGCACCACCAGTCCAACCTGACATACCACCGGCAGCCCAGCTACTCGACATCAGCACCAACCCCCCTACCAAGACCGAGATCATCAAAGCCATCAAGTCCCTCAAGTCTGGCAAAGCAGCAGGCCCCGACGGCATACCACCAGAAGCCCTCAAGGCCGACATCCAGACCTCCGCCGACATGCTGCACCCGCTCCTGAGGAAGATCTGGGAGAGCGAGAGCGTGCCACAAGACTGGAAGAAGGGACACCTGGTAAAGCTGCCAAAGAAAGGGGACCTCTCATCCTGTAGCAACTGGCGAGGCATCATGCTCCTGTCCATACCAGGGAAGGTTCTCACCAGGATCATCCTGGAGAGGCTGAAGACCGCGCTGGACAAGACACTCCGGGAGGAACAGGCAGGATTCCGCAACGACCGATCCTGCACTGATCACATAGCCACGATGAGGATCATCATCGAGCAGTCCCTGGAGTGGCAGACCCCCCTGTACAGCACCTTCGTTGACTTCCAGAAGGCGTTCGACAGTGTTGACAGGGAGGTCATCTGGAAGCTGATGTCTCACCACGGTTTTCCACCAAAGTTTGTCAACATCATCCGACAGCTGTACGAAGATGCCACCTGCCAGGTAATCCACGACGGGAAACTGACAGAACCATTCACAGTACGGACCGGCGTTCGTCAAGGCTGCATCCTCTCACCCACAATCTTCCTGATGGTGGTCGACTGGGTCATGAGGCAAGCCACCGACGGTAAGAGGACAGGGATCCAGTGGACCTTCAGCAAACAGCTCGAGGACCTGGATTTCGCGGACGACATCGCCCTCCTCTCCCACAAGCAACAAGATGCGCAGGAGAAGCTGAACAGAGTCGCCGAAGAAGCTGAGAAGACCGGCCTCAAGATCAACATCAGCAAGACCGAAGTCATGAGAGTCAACCACAAACAGCACGACCCCATCCAGCTGCACCAGGAAGACATCAAAGAGGCGGACAAGTTCATCTACCTCGGCAGCGTTGTCAGCAAGGATGGAGGAACGGACGAAGACATCAAGAGCCGCACCAACAAAGCCAGACATGCCTTTCGCACTCTGCGCCCCATCTGGAGATCCACAGCCCTATCCCTGCGAAACAAGATCCGGATCTTCAACTCAAATGTGAAGTCGGTCCTACTCTATGGCTCGGAGACATGGCGCACCACCAAGACAGGCTCCCACAGGCTGCAAACCTTCATCAACAGATGCCTCCGCAACATTCTCAACATCAGATACCCACTGGTGATCACCAACCAAGACCTCTGGGAGCGAACAAGACAGGTCCCCATCGAGCAGGAGATCAAGAAAAGGAAATGGGGATGGATCGGACACACTTTGCGAAAGCCAACATCAAATGTCACCAGGCAGTCCCTTGATTGGAACCCCCAGGGAAAGCGCAAAGTGGGCCGACCGAAGCAGACCTGGCGGAGGAGTACGGACGCTGAAGCCAAGGCCGCCGGAACGACGTGGGCCGAACTAAAGAGGGCGTCCCAGAACCGAGTGCGCTGGCGGAGTGTGGTTGCAGCCCTATGTTCCCCAGGGAATAAAGAGGACTAAACTAAACTAAACTAATGGTAAAATTAGGGAAAAACGAGCCTGGCTTGTGGACTATTTGTATTCATGCGCGGCTGGCAAAGGAGCCGGCAGACGACAGAGAAATGAGGGGGTATGTGGTCGCAGCAAGCCCAGCACGCCGATTCCAGGGAGCTAACTCCACGTAACTCTGTTATTTCATCGAATACACGGAATTGTCTCCCATGTCCATCACATTGTTCAACAGTAGGGCACAGTGTCAAACGGTTAATGGTTGATTGGTTGAGAATTTAACGTCCTTGTTCCACACGGTAAGGGAGATAAGACGGAACACAGAACTTCTTCATAGGCACGTTCACACCATACTGACAAAAAGGGTTGTTTTACACTTTATTGTTTGGTTTCACTACGGACTCCGTATCAAACATGATAAGTACATCACGTACGCACCACAATGCTTTATAAAAACACTTTTTTACAAAAATTATCACAGTCACAATAAGCAACTACACTAGCCATGCCATATACCCCAGACTTCAGAAAAACAAAATCCAATGTACGCGCATCGAAAGAGAGAGAGAGAGAGAGAGATGATGATGATGATGATGATGATGATGAATAAACAAATTAACACGAAACAACCTAACAATATTTTAATACCAAACTTCAACATCAATGTTGCACCTTCCACTTAAAAACAATATTGTAAAACATGTAATTCCACTGAACAATAAGACGCGTGTAGATTGTGTTGTGTAATCAGTATCAGTTAACTTGTTTTACATGTATATTGTGAATATCTACCTGTGTGGTCATATCAAGGATGGAAACGAAATCACACACAAAAATTGCGATTGTCTTTGTCTCTACTGATGGAATGTCAGGAATTGTTACAGGGGCTGTTGTGTTTTGCCTGTATCTACTGATGGAATGTCAGGAATTGTTACAGGGGCTGTTGTGTTTTGCCTGTCTCTACTGATGGAATGACAGGAATTGTTACAGGGACTGTTGTGTTTTGCCTGTATCTACTGATGGAATGACAGGAATTGTTACAGGGGCTGTTGTGTTTTGCCTGTCTCTACTGATGGAATGACAGGAATTGTTACAGTGGCTGTTGTGTTTTGCCTGTCTCTACTGATGGAATGTCAGGAATTGTTACAGTGGCTGTTGTGTTTTGCCTGTATCTACTGATGGAATGACAGGAATTGTTACAGGGGCTGTTGTGTTTTGCCTGTATCTACTGATGGAATGTCAGGAATTGTTACAGGGGCTGTTGTGTTTTGCCTGTATCTACTGATGGAATGTCAGGAATTGTTACAGGGGCTGTTGTGTTTTGCCTGTATCTACTGATGGAATGACAGGAATTGTTACAGGGGCTGTTGTGTTTTGCCTGTATCTACTGATGGAAAGACAGGAATTGTTACAGTGGCTGTTGTGTTTTGCCTGTATCTACTGGTGGAAAGACAGGAATTGTTACAGTGGCTGTTGTGTTTTGCCTGTATCTACTGGTGGAATGACAGGAATTGTTACAGTGGCTGTTGTGTTTTGCCTGTCTCTACTGGTGGAATGACAGGAATTGTTACAGTGGCTGTTGTGTTTTGCCTGTCTCTACTGGTGGAATGACAGGAATTGTTACAGTGGCTGTTGTGTTTTGCCTGTCTCTACTGGTGGAATGACAGGAATTGTTACAGTGGCTGTTGTGTTTTGCCTGTCTCTACTGGTGGAATGACAGGAATTGTTACAGTGGCTGTTGTGTTTTGCCTGTCTCTACTGATGGAATGACAGGAATTGTTACAGTGGCTGTTGTGTTTTGCCTGTCTCTACTGGTGGAATGACAGGAATTGTTACAGTGGCTGTTGTGTTTTGCCTGTCTCTACTGGTCGAATGACAGGAATTGTTACAGTGGCTGTTGTGTTTTGCCTGTATCTACTGGTGGAATGACAGGAATTGTTACAGTGGCTGTTGTGTTTTGCCTGTATCTACTGGTGGAATGACAGGAATTGTTACAGTGGCTGTTGTGTTTTGCCTGTATCTACTGGTGGAATGACAGGAATTGTTACAGTGGCTGTTGTGTTTTGCCTGTATCTACTGGTGGAATGACAGGAATTGTTACAGTGGCTGTTGTGTTTTGCCTGTCTCTACTGGTGGAATGACAGGAATTGTTACAGTGGCTGTTGTGTTTTGCCTGTATCTACTGGTGGAATGACAGGAATTGTTACAGTGGCTGTTGTGTTTTGCCTGTATCTACTGGTGGAATGACAGGAATTGTTACAGTGGCTGTTGTGTTTTGCCTGTATCTACTGGTGGAATGACAGGAATTGTTACAGTGGCTGTTGTGTTTTGCCTGTATCTACTGGTGGAATGACAGGAACTGTTACAGTGGCTGTTGTGTTTTGCCTGTATCTACTGATGGAATGTCAGGAATTGTTACAGTGGCTGTTGTGTTTTGCCTGTATCTACTGATGGAATGTCAGGAATTGTTACAGTGGCTGTTGTGTTTTGCCTGTATCTACTGATGGAATGACAGGAATTGTTACAGGGACTGTTGTGTTTTGCCTGTATCTACTGATGGAATGTCAGGAATTGTTACAGTGGCTGTTGTGTTTTGCCTTTCTCTATATAGACTCCGAACATACCGCTGACACTGGCTGACACTTTGATGGTGCTACAAGAATGGACATTGACCAATGAACAGCTAGCTTTCGTGACATTAACCAATGAACAGCTAGCTTTCGTGACATTAACCAATGAACAGCTAGCTTTCATGACATTAACCAATGAACAGCGAGCTTTCGTGACAGTAACCAATGAACAGCTAGCTTTCGTGACAGTAACCAATGAACAGCGATCTTTCGTGACATTAACCTGTGAACAGGTAGCTTTCATAAGAAATGACGTTAAGCATAACCCAAACAGTAAGGAGGAAAACGACAGTCATCATTAATTAAGTCAAAAAACTTCATTACTGTAGGTACTGTACCGGGACACGGTATAATAATAATAATAATAATAAAGACTTACAAGGCGCCTATACATGTAAATTACACAGGCTCTAAGCGCCGTACATCATAACAAAAATAAAACAGGTACCACTGACAGTGCACAGATAACATAATGCACAACAATGTACACAAACAGTTTGACTATTACATACCTAAGGAACGGCAGCAAAATACATATAGTAATGTAATACACACACACTATAAACAGATTGACTATTACATACCTAAGGAACGACAGCAAAATACATATAGTAATGTAATGCACACACACTATAAACAGCTTCCATACACACAGACTCACAGGGAACAGTTAAACACTACGTCTCAACATGCAGGTTGACACAGTGTGCAAGGGCAGGGCAGAAACAAGATCAGTTATCAGTTTTAAATAGGTGTGTTTTAAGACAGCGTTTGAAACTGGCACTGGATTCTGTGTGTCTCAGTGATTTAATAAGTTCATTACAAAGATCTGCAGCCTGAAAGGGGAAGGATCTCTGACCATATGTTTTAGTTCTTACTGAGAGGGTGCGCATAAGGAAAATAAGGAATTTTCAACCACAATATAAAGCCTGAATGGATTTCATAAGTGCATAAGAAATTCCATGGCATTTCTATGAGACAAACGAAGTACGGAACATTGCACATACTGGACAGAATAGTTACAACTATAATTTGCATAAAATAATAACGTATGCAAACTTCAATTCAATTCATATGACTGGCTCATTGTCGCAGACACGGGGAAAAAACCCTTAGATATTATAGAACTTCACCATCATCTGGGAAAGGGTTTTAACGCCATGAATTTGAAAAGAGCTTACACCCTTTTATTCTGATGACGGAAGCAGTCAGCTTGCATTGAAAAAAAAAAATCTGGTGACATACGTATGTTAGAGCTGAATGGGAAATCTGGTGACGTATTTTAGAACTGCCGTGGAACCACTGTGACGCATTTTATAACTGTAGTGGCAACCACCTGAAATATTTTCGGAAAGACTGGGAAATCTGGTGACGTATTTTAGAACCGGCATTAATTCGATCTTACACCGCGCAGCAGCAACACTTCAATTTTCATGGGGCTGCTTTCATTGCAAGAATTGTATCAAAATTATTACGTCAAATGTATGCGCCATACCAGTGAGGAAAAACGTCATAGATTAATTTGAAAGAAAACAACTTGACGTCTCTCTTCCAAAACTAAGATTGGTCTGACAAGCCCGGTCAGTTGTTTCCATTCAGAGAGAGAGAGAGAGTGTGTGTGTGTGTGTGTGTGTGTGTGTGTGTGTGTGTGTGTGTGTGTGTGTGTGTCCTCCCGAATACATGGCATTACAAAAGAACGACCGTGACGACAGCAGGTGATGAAATGGAAACACATTGGGCTGGTGGCCATCTTTTTTACATTTTTGGTGGGGAAGGAAAGCCGGATAACCCAGAGAGAAATCACCGTTGAGAATTCCGGCAGCCAGGAATAACCGGTATCATATATCACAAGCTCGACCTGGGCTCGAACCCACGCTTCATCGCCGTGGCATTGCTGACGGCCGTTCAGTCGCGCTGCCTATCAGAGCACCACTCACCCTAGCTATTACTGTAGGCACCCGACCTGCTAAACACACGTCTCGTACAAACTTGGATCAATCTTATCTGTAGTGTTTTACTGTGCATGGTTTGCACAAGCTGACCTCTGACCCCTGTTGCTAGTGACGTATCGGCCGTTATCTCAACAACTTCAAATTCACGGGTCTAATCAGACGAATGAGTGGAGATAGATTTTACTTCCTTCGTGCAACAAGCACGCCATATTGTCATCGACATTCGTCCCCTACAGATGACGGTTAGAGGGAGACGCGTTGGTCAGTCCTCTTCCACCTGATGATGTCTGATGTCTGATGATGTCTGATGTCTGGTGATGTCTGATGATGTCTGATGTCTGATGTCCATGAAGGTAAAGAGAAATTCGAATGTCTGTTAGCAGCTATAGTAGTACTGACACAATTGTATGTATTACATGACTGATACGACATGTGATATTTCTGATCTAATCAGCGGTACGGACTCGATATTGTTCCTATCAAATCCTAACACGTCAGGTACTTCCTAGGATTATGTCATTAACATTATCTCTCTGTAGATCAATTAAAGAAAAAAGCAAACTAATATCGCTATAATTTCACTACTTACACAGTCAGGGATACACACACATGAAAATGCGTGTGCGCACGTGCGTGCATGTGTGTGTGTGTGTGTGTGTGTGTGGCGAAGGAATCAAGCACGACATATCGGTCTCCAATGATAACGAGTTGACTGGTCTAGTCACAGGACTGTATGTAGATATTGTACTTCCTTCGCTCATATCGCTCTCCAGTAATAACGAGTTGACTGGTCTGGTCAGAGCACTTAGAGGACGGTGAATGGATGGTTGGGAGTTTAACGTCCTTTCCCACCTGTTGTATTTTTCTCCTGCTATGTCGCTCTCTCGGTGCACTCGCAGAGAAGACACGGGATACAACAGGCTGGAACTCCAATACTTTATTAACAGAAGATGCGCAAGAACAAACTCATGAAAGAGGAAGAACCCAGAACGCTGTGCAGTGCCGCTTATATACTAACAGGTCAGATCTAGAACATTCTACAACATACTGGCAAGTACGGAATCTTTCCTGGGTTACGTAATCTACTGACGTTACTGCACTCGCATGTTCTGGGATGGTCTAGAAATTTCCATCGAAATGCAGTGACTTTTCGCGATCTCTACAACACCTCCCTACCAAAATTGTTGTTTCACAACAAACTTCAACAACAAAGTCTGTCTCTGGGTTTTGGTGTTCTTTTGGATCGTCTGGGGTTGTCTGGACCATACTCGGGAACAGGTGGCTTGGTCCTGGGCAGTCGTGGTCTGCTCTGGTTCTGTGTCGCTGGCACGTTCTCCAGAATCTCCATGGGATGGTCGATCGGGAGCTCAGAGGCTTCTGCTGTATCACCAGGTTCGTTGTCCTCTTCAGAAGCGTAACGTGGGCGCAACTGTTCCCAGTGTCGTCTCCAAACTGGGCCACGAGGAACTACCTTGACGTTGAAGCAGCGAGTACCCGTAGACTTCTTGACCACTGCTGGTACCCATCTGGGGTGCTTGGCATGGTGAGGTCCATAGTACAGTGCGTATACTGGATCTCCAGCCTTGTATTGCCTGGTCACCTTGGCGACACCTCCAGAGTCTGGAGTCAAATGTGTTTTAGATGCCTCCTTGGATTGCTTGCCCTGAGCTATGTGTGCTGGCGAGGGAAGCAAAGTGTCGATCCTTGTCCGAATCTGCCTGGACATCAAGAGTTCACTCGGAGAGAATCCGCAGGATGTTGGCATTCTCCGGTACTGCATCAGAAACTCTTGAAGTGCTCGCTTCGGGGGCAGAGAAGACTTCCTGAGAGCTTGCTTGAAAGTCTGCACCAGCCGTTCTGCAGCTCCATTGGTAGCAGGATGATAGGGCGCTCCTGTCAGGTGCGTGATCCCACGTTCCTTGCACCAGCTCTGGAACTCTTCAGAAACAAAGGTGGTTGCATTGTCGGAGACCAACGTGTGTGGGTATCCGAAGTGAGCGAAGTCTTCTTCCAGCAGGTCTAGAGTAGCTCTAGTGGACGTGGATGACGTTGGGTGGATGCATGGGTACTTAGAGTAAGCATCCGTGATCACCAGCCAGTTGGTGCCCATGAAGTTGATGGCGTGGTCCAAGTGAACTCGGCTCCATGGCTTCTCTGGTAACATCCAGGGATGAACTGGTGGTTTGGATGGCTTGTTTTGATGTTCGCCGCATGAGTCACATCGTCGACTCGTCATCTCTATTGCAGCGTCGATACCGGGCCAGTATACTGCAGTTCTTGCCAACTGCTTCATGCGTTCCATGCCGAAGTGTCCGATGTGCAGAAGATCAAGGATCTTGGGCTGCAGGCTTTGTGGAATCACAACTCTTGTACCATAGATGAGGCATCCGTGGCAGATACTGAGAGAATCTGACAACTTCTGGAACTTTCTGACTTCTTCGTTGATCTCAGCGTGCTTCAGCGGCCACCCTTCGCGCACGTAGCGCATCACTGTAGCTATCACTGGATCTTTGCCTGACTCTTGACGAAGGATGTTGGAGTCGAAGGGTTTGACTTGAAGACTGAGAACTCGGATGGCGCACACCATGTCCGTGTCTTCCCCACTCTCCTCCCTGTCATAGTCGATGTCGTCTCCAAAAGGCAAGCGACTGAGGGCATCTGCATTGCCGTGATCTGCAGTTTTCCGGTACTCGATCGTGTAGTCGAACTGGTTCAGCCATAGGGCCCACCGAGCTAGTCTGTTAGCTGCAAGAAGTGGTGTCCCTTTCTTTGGTCCGAACAGCGCCGTCAGGGGCTTGTGATCAGTCACCAGTATGAACTGTCGTCCGTACAGATACTGGTAGAATTTCCGCAGACCATAAATGATGGCTAGGGCTTCCTTGTGGATTTGGCTGTAGTTTCTTTCTGCAGCTGTAAGAGTCTTGGACACATTGGCAATTGGGCGCTCGCTTCCATCCGGATAGCGATGAAACAGTACTGCTCCAATTCCAACGTTGGATGCGTCACAAGCCAGCCCCACAGGCTTTTCTGGGTCGAAGTGTACAAGGACTTGATCAGAGGAAAGCACATTCTTCAGCTGTTCAAAAGCTGCTTGTTCCTCTTCTCCCCACTTCCAGGGATTTGCCTTCTTTGTCAGGCGGTAGAGCGGCTCTGCCATAGTAGCCAGGTTTGGGATGAATTTCCCGTAGAATTGTACTGAGCCCAGAAAAGACTTCAAGCTTGAGACATCCGTAGGTGGTGGCATCTTCAAGACTGCCTCGACTTTGGATCCTTTGGAGATTCCTTCAGCCGATAGAGTGTGTCCAAGGTATTCCACACTGGGTTGAGCAAACAGGCATTTTTCACGACGGCATCTGAGTCCGTTGTCGTTCAGACGCGTGAGTAGTCGCTCCAGGTTGCTCAGATGATCTTTGGCATCCTTCCTGCTGGTGAGTATGTCGTCTTGGAAGACGGCAACTCCAGGCAGATCACTGGTCAGATTTTCCATGATCTCCTGAAAATAACCAGGTGCTGACTTGATTCCGAAAGGTAGTCGTTGTTGCAGAAGTACCCCGCGGTGAGTGCTGAGGGCTAGTCTGCGTTGACTTTCTGGTGCCAGCTTGATCTGGTTGTAGGCATCAGCGAGGTCGATCTTCGTGTAACCGAATCCTCCTCCCAGCTTTTGCATCAGTTCCTCTGGGAGAGGCATTGGGTGACGGTGATCAGCAAGTTGATCGTTGATCCCAACTGAGTAGTCACCACAGATCCGCAGTTTTGGCTTCAGGGCGCCTGCACTGTTTGTCTTACGAATTGGAACCACTGGTGTTCCATAGTCGTTGAACTGGACTGGCTTCCAGACTCCTTTGGCGATGCCTTCTTCGTAGCCTTTCGTCAGGTCATCACGAAGAGCGAACGGAACCGGCCTTGCCTTGTGAAAAACCGGCTTCGCGTCGGACTTGAACTTTACTTCCAGCTCAAAATCCTTCAGACATCCCAATTCTTCCTTGAAGAGATCTGGGAACTTGTCGCAGAGAGTGTGACAATCCTTCTGAAGAGAAGCATAAGTTGTGCTGGAGGTCTTCGGATGCGATTCTTTTGCACCCTCGCTCTTGACTTGACTCTCTATGCTCTTCAGTCCAAGGGCATTGTCCACTGAAATTCCCAGAGCCTGGATCGCGTTTCGTCCAAGTAGGTTGAGATCAGGGATCTTGGTGACGATGTAGGGAATGGAGCTCTGTTTACCAGTCACTGGGTCCTTAGTCTGGCCCATGAAGGTGCCCAACACGGGTAGGTCGTGCTTGCTGGCAGACTCGTACCGATGTGTGACGTCATCCAGCTTCGGTTTTCCCAGTTGTTTCCAGACTGGCACAGAAACAAAATTTCCCGTGGTTGCAGTGTCCAGCTCCATCGTGAACTGTTGATCCTGGATTGTGACTGGAACGTCCAACCTAGGAGTATCTTGGGGAACTTCGCCGAGGATGGCTTTGACGAGCTCTGCTTTTGTGATACTTTTTACTGAAGATTTTGCAGGATGTCGTCCCCCTTGTTGCTGTTGATGCAGCTTTTTCCTGCAAACAGCCTCCAAATGTCCTATCTTCTGACAGAAGTTGCATTTGGAGTCTTTGTAGTAGCAGTCTGTTGCTTTATGAGCCTTTCCACACCTATAGCACTTTGTTGAATCGCTGGTCGTGGAGTTAGACTGCTGGTGGTTCTTTGGTCGACCCCCTTTGTTGTTCATCTTGACTTTGTTGACCGGCCTAGGCTTGGAACCGTAGACAGTTTCCTTGGCCACCTTTGCCGCGTCTTCAGTCTCTATGGCGATCTTGACAGCCTTGGCAAAATCCAACTCGGTATCCTTGACCTTGAAAAGAGCCTTCAAGACAGCTTTGTTGTTGACAGAACATATGAATCTCTGCCTAAGAGCTTCATCTTGTGGATCTTGGATCGAAGGAAAGTCACAGGTAGCCGCGTCTTGACGTATACGGGCTGCCAGCTCCTGGAGTGTTTCGCCTGGCTTCCGTTCCATGTTGCTCCAGAACTTGAAACGTTCTCGCACTATGAACAGTTTTGGGTCAAATTGTTCTTTCATGAACTTGACAATTTGGTCCATCGTCAGGCTGTTGATGTCCGTTTTTGGATTCTGTTGAGCAGCCAGATTTGCCAGTTGCTTGTAGACAGCCGGAGTCTGATTGGTGAGGAAGACTTGAGCCTTGCGGTCGTCAGGAACGGCGTTGGCGACAAGAAATGTGCAGAATCTTGACCAGTAATCAGGCCACAGTTCTGAAGTGGAATCAAAGGCAGCGAAAGGTGGAATAGCGGCGGTCGAAACAGTAGAAGTGTGAGGACGGGTACTTGCGCTGGAATCCCCAGTCGGTGTCTGAACTTGAATCATCTTCATCAACGCACCCATCTGCTCTCTTTGAACTGCTAATTCTTCTTCATGCTGCTTTGCTTGAATCTTCATCTGTTCCTTCTGCTGTTCCATTTGTTCCTTCTGCTGTTCCATTTGAATCTTCATCTGTTCCTTCTGCTGTTCTAATTGCTCTCTAAGCAATTTTATCAGCTCCGCTGTCTCTGCCATGGTCAGTCGTAAATTTTCGCTGCTGCAACAGTTGAAGGGGTGCAACTTCTGTAGTTGGAGTTTCTTGAGTACTGGAGAGTACTGTCCCTTCGTAGGTAGATCAATGTCGAATCCTGTCGGCGACGCCAAATATTTCTGTTGTATTTTTCTCCTGCTATGTCGCTCTCTCGGTGCACTCGCAGAGAAGACACGGGATACAACAGGCTAGAACTCCAATACTTTATTAACAGAAGATGCGCAAGAACAAACTCATGAAAGAGGAAGAACCCAGAACGCTGTGCAGTGCCGCTTATATACTAACAGGTCAGATCTAGAACATTCTACAACATACTGGCAAGTACGGAATCTTTCCTGGGTTACGTAATCTACTGACGTTACTGCACTCGCATGTTCTGGGATGGTCTAGAAATTTCCATCGAAATGCAGTGACTTTTCGCGATCTCTACAACACCACCACGAATGGATGCTATCAGACGAGGCAACGAGAAAAAGACGAGCACGAATATTAAAGTTTGGCCTACGCCGGCTGGTCATGTGACTGTGATAGATAGACAGATATTGTACTTCCTTCATGAAACAAGCACGACATCTGGTCTCTCCAGTAATAACGGGTTGATATGTCGTGCTTGTTTCATAAAGGAAGTACAATATCTGCACAAAGTCCTGTGTGATCTTTTCAGTATTTCCTGTTACAGATGGAAACTGGTGCTTATGACTGACTTGTATACAAGGCTGCTGTAACTGTGCTTGTGCCATGTCTGTAAACAACTGACCGTCTGTTGTTGTATTATTGTGTACATGTTTCTGTCTCCACGTTGACACATAAGTACATAGCGACATTGAGCAGAGAGTCTGACCGTGACAATATCCACATCACAACAACTGACAGTTTGTCGTCCACACATGAAGAACATGTGTCACCCAAACAGCGGCTCTCGTGGCACACAAATTCAGGAGGAATCTGTCTTAACCACGTGACTCTGTCACTCAGTCTGATTGTAAACGGGTAGGTGGGTGGGTGTTTGGGGGTTTAACGTCCTTTTCCGCCACATAGGGTGATATCAAAGACGGGGCAACGATGAAAAAGCCAGCACAAATATTTGGCCCCAGCCGGGATCGAACTCACGACCCGAGCATTAGAAGTCCACCGCTCTACCATTCGACCACCCCGGCTCCCCCATGATTGTAAACCTTTATAATTTATCACAGACAGTGCACAACGTCGTCACGTTGTCTAGATTCGTCACACACCAGCCGCCAAATCGTGACGCCGTGACCGGAAAGAGTTCGTGACAAAATGTCGGAAAGACCTCCAACATCAGATCCTGGACCAGGGAACACTCACCCTCTCACGGTCACCAGCTCCACGTCACTCCTCTCCCCAGTCACCACCTCACCAGCAGTAACCACCCTTGTCACCAACTCACCAGCACTTACCGCCCTTATCACCACCTCACCAGCAGTTACCGCCCTTGTCACCACATTACCAGCAGCCATCGCTCCTCTCACCACTTCACCAGTAACTACTACACCGGAAGTCCAACGCTCTACCATTCGACCACCCCGGCTCCCCCATGACTGTAAACCTTTATAATTTATCACAGACAGTGCACAAGGTCGTTACGTTGTCTGGATCCGTCACACGCCAGCCGCCAAATCGTGACGCCGTGACCGGGAAGAGTTCATGACAAAATGTCGGAAAGACTTCCAGCATCAGATCCTGAACCAGGGAACACTCACCCTGCCACGGTCACCAGCTCCACGTCACTCCACTCCCCAGTCACCACCTCACCAGCAGTTACCGCCCTTGTCACCACATCACCAGCAGCCATCGCTCCTCTCACCACCTCACCAGCAACTTCTACATCAGTCACCACTTCACCAGTAACTACTACACCAGTCATCACCTCACCAGCAGTTACCACCCTTGTCAACATCTCACCAGCAGTTACTGCCCTTGTCACCACATCACCAGCAGTGACCGCCCTTGTCACCACTTCACCAGCAACTACAACACCAGTCACCACCTCACCAGCAACTACTACACCAGTCACCACCTCACCAGTAACTACTACACCGGTCACCAGCTCACCAGTAACTACTACATCAGTCACCACCTCACCAGCAACTACTACACCAGTCACCACCTCACCAGCAACTGCTACACCGGTCACCACATCACCAGCAACTGCTACACCAGTCACCACCTCACCAGTACCTACTGCACCAGTCACCACCTCACCAGTACCTACTACATCAGTCACCACCTCACCAGTACCTACTACATCAGTCACCACCTCACCAGCTACTACTACACCAGTCACCACCTCACCAGCTACTACTACACTAGTCACCACCTCACCAGCAACTACTACACTAGTCACCACCTCACCAGTAACTACTGCACCAGTCACCACCTCACCAGTACCTACTGCACCAGTGACCACCTCACCAGAAACTAATACACCAGTGACCACCTCACCAGCTACTACTTCACCAGTCACCACCTCACCAGTACCTACTACATCAGTCACCACTTCACCAGTAACTACTACACCAGTCACCACCTCACCAGTACGTACTACACCAGTCACCACCTCACCAGCAACTACTACACCAGTCACCACCTCACCAGCAACTACTACACCAGTCACCACCTCACCAGCAACTACTACACCAGTCACCACCTCACCAGCAACCACTACACTAGTCACAACCTCACCAGCAACTACTACACAAGTCACCAGCTCACCAGTAACTACTACACCAGTCACCACCTCACCAGCAACCACTACACTAGTCACCACCTCACCAGCAACTACTACACAAGTCACCAGCTCACCAGTAACTACTACACCAGTCACCACCTCACCAGTATCTACTACACCAGTCACCACCTCACCAGCAACTACTACACTAGTCACCACCTCACCAGCAGCTACTACACCAGTCACCACCTCACCAGGAACTACTACACCGGTCACCACCTCACCAGGAACTACTACACCAGTCACCACCTCATCAGTAACTTCTACACCAGTCACCACCTCATCAGTAACTACTACACCAGTCACCACCTCAGGCTCAGTGTCTACGCAACAGACTTTGGAGAATGAGTGGAGACGCGTGGTGACGTCACTATACCGTGACCTTGACACCCAGACTTACTGTGTACCGCCCTGCATCATGAACCGTGTGCCGTATGATAGACACACTGTTGCCGCAGGGGTTATGAAAGCTGAAAAATCTTGCTAGTCCTTCGGACTAGCAAGATTTAAAACCAACTAGTCCGAAACCATTTCCACTAGTCCAAAAATACATTTTGTCAAATATAGACCTATTTGTAAATAATAAAGATTCACAACACTTTTATCGTGGGTAGAAATGATCCAGGATAAAAAAAAAGGAAAATTTTGAGAGGAGTGGCGAAGCCACGTCTGCGTAGCGCCAAAGGCGCCCTACCTAAGGGGGTCCGGGGGCATGCTACCCCGGGAAAATTTTTTAAATCTAGAATAAAATCTGTGCAATCTGGTGCATTCTGACTGCAAAATTGCGCATAATCTGGAATGAAAAATTTCAGAAAAGATATGCGATTTTTTTGTTTTATCATACCATAAACAACTTTGTTTTTGTGGTCTTCATTAGTCTTCATTCAATTTAACACAACCCTTGAAAGAGCATGTTCCCCACCATGGCAATGCTTGAGGTCACTCATGCATCATTCAGACTACTCTCAACTTCAGATAAGCCATGACAATGATTTACATCTCTGAAACAGATTTTTGTTCTACAGTAGAGCCTCACGGCAACTGAGTTGGTCGCTCAAGTCACAGACACTCACGGTGGTGTCCGGACCACTCGAGTCCCCGGGAGCGCATGTCAACCGTAGAGATCATGGCATAATAAATGATAATTGGTACAAGCATAAATGTGACTCAGTAGCAGAGTCTGGTGTTTCTGTGGAGTCTTTCAGCAGTCAAGATTGTGTGACTTTACCTAACTTGAATTTGCGCGACAGATAACGTGTCCGAACGACGTACACTGACATCACGGCGTTGCCGATGTGCTGTCATTCAAATCACGAGTTTAGTCCGGTTGAATTGCAGCGGCATCACAGTCTCTCCCTTTCTCTCACCGTCACCATGGCAATCACTCACACACACACACACACACACACACACACGTGTCCAGACGACGCACACACCGAGACATCCCGGCGTTGCAGATTTGCTAAGTGTCAAATCGCTGAGTTTAGTCCGGCTGAATTCGCAGTTTCCGTTTTCTTTATTGTCAAACACGAAAACAAGGGGGTCGGATTAGTACCCACGCGATACCTATCAAATATCCGCCTTAATTCGCTCACACGCACCGGCACACAAAGAAACACGTTCACACGCACCGACATACGCGTGATAGGGTGTCTTGTGAAAACAATGGTCAGTGATTTGACAGGTGTAAAGGACGTCGGAACTGGCGGATGAGGTGATAACTACCGCAAGAGCTGCAGTGGAGCTTCGGGGGGCGATGCGCTAATTGCCCTGTCTTTGTCCGCGGCCACGCGTGCACAGTAGGGGGTGGGCCACACAAAATTAGCAAATCAGCCCTCACACACCCCAAAGACACTCGCCTAGCCAAGCAGCCAAAGTCACATGCCAGGAACAACTTGTCCTTAAGGGCCAAAAGCCATAGGACGTAAAGCAAGCTAATGATGCCAGGACCCTAGCGAGGGGAGATTTGCACCGTTCGCGGAAAGCGTACTACTGGGAAAATTTTGTCCGATAGAGAGAGAGAGAGAGAGGCTCGCTGACAGTACCTTGTGCATTCAGCTCTGTGAAAATAGAGCAAGCTTTGCCTCGTAATCTCAACTAGTCCGGCGGGCCAGTGGTAAAACAATTTAACTAGTCCGACGGTATTTTCACTAGTCTGCGGGCTTTCGGACGAGTCTTTTCATAATGCCTGTTGCCGGGCAACCGGTCCTGGTGTTGCGACCTTTACCGGGATTTGTCTGTCCTCCGTTTGTCTCACCTTCAGGCAATAGTCGTAGCGCGATGAGACAACACTCACCACATAGTATGTGGACACGGGAAACAGGTCAACACACGTCTCATGTAACACCAGGTCACTCAGCATACAGCATGTGGACACGGGAATACGTCCCCATCACCCAGCCAATCAACATACGACACACGGACCACAGTCTGTGGACCAGAGAGCAGCATCCAGTCGCTCAGCCAATCAACGTGCAAGAAACCGACTCACGTGACGACTTCGCCCAACAGCACGTGCTGCACTGTCTACAGACGCTAGGAGAGCAGCGACAGGAAGCCATGTTTGTGATGTCGTCACTAGACTTCACTGACTACCTGAACAAGCTGGATGCTACCCACGCTGCTCAGTTCCCGCTACCCGGGGATCTTCCCTCCACACAGCGAGAGGGCGACTTTGACGTCATCGTCATACACCGCAAATACGGCGTCCTGCTCGGGGAGATCAAGTCAGTGGGTATCCATGACAACAACCCAACAGACAAAGCTGTGGCTGACAAGGTCACCAAGGCCGTGAAACAGCTGGACAAGTGTGAGCAGGTTGTGAATCACGTGATGAGTGACGTGGCGCCGGGAGTGAGTGTCCGCAAAACGCTGATCCTGCCCTACATCAGCAGGACGCAGCTACAGCACGTGTTGGATGGAGACAGTCAGCTGGCACAGGTCAGAAACTCACTTTGTCTGCACAATTTATCACCATACTTTGGTGTACACAGCGGCGCTTGACGCTAAGAAATTGGGTAAAGCTCCTATACAATACTCATTTATTATTATTATTTATCATTATTATTATTTTTTTATTATCAGTATTATTGTTTATCATCATCATTATTATTCTGTTTATTATTATTATTTAATTATCATTATTACGTTTTGACCTCATCACCCGATCAGCCATTTGCTTTTGAGTATAAACTGTCACGTGACGATGAATACACTCCCCTTTTCCAGCGGGTGTGTGGGTGTGTGGGTGCTCCAGACGTGAGAGCGGCCGTGGCGCTGTGTGTGTGTAGTGACGTCATGTCTGACCGCACCACGCCCTGGCACGTGGACGCCGCTGTACTCGGGAAACTGGACAGTTGGTGGACACAGCGCATGGCGTGTAGAACGGACCCCACAATGTCACGTGATCTGTATCAAACACTTGTCAGCAGGTGAGGAAGTCTATCATACAATATTCCAGGCGTTAGTTGGTTTGTGCTGAAGCAGGAAACTTGAAGTGAGTTGACTGTACAAAGTATAGACATGCTTCACTACAGCAGGTGAGGAAGTCTATCATACAATATTCCAGGCGTTAGTTGGTTTGTGGTGAAGCAGGAAACTTGAAGTGAGTTGACTGTACAAGGTATAGACATGCTTCACTACAGATTACTGTCATTGTACAGTTACACACATTGTAGTGGACTTTGTCCACACGGACACAAGCCTAGCAGTGTGCAACGCTTCATACAACGATGATGATGATGATGATGATGATGATGACGAGTGGGTGGGTGGGTGTTTGGGGGTTTAATTTTCCACCACGTAAGGATCATAGCAAAGACGAGGCAACGATGAAAAAGCCAGCACAAACATTTGTCCCCAGCCGGGATACGAACTCACGACCCGAGCATTAGAAGTCCAACACTCTACCATTCGGCCACCCCGGCTCCCCGATGATGACGACGATGACGACGACGACGACGACTATGATAATGATGATGATGATGATAATGATTATAATTATTTTTCATCTGAAAAAATGATAATGTTCCTTCTTATAGGGGGAGCCGGGGTGGTCAAATGGTAGAGCGTTGGACTTCTAATGCTCGAGTCGTGAGTTCGATCCCGGCTGGGGCCAAATATTTCTGCTGGCTTTTTCATCGTTGCCCCGTCTTTGATATCACCCTATGTGGTGAAAAAGGACGACACCCACCCACCCTCCTTCCTATAGTTTTTTTTCTCGGTGTAAACATTTACCAGAAATATTTCATTTTCCAGTTAGATAGCAAACAAACTGTGCACAATTTAAATGTTGACAATTTTTTAAAACTGAAAACAACAACAGTATTGTGTCGATACGGCGAGTGACATATTAGTGTGCAACGCTTAATAATAATAATAATAAGTAGTAGTAGTAGTAGTAGTAGTTTCGTCGTTGTTGTTGTTGTTGTTGTTGTTGTTTGTTGTTACTATGCATCATTATCTTATACATGTACAGTATTGTTGTCGTTATTTACATTCTATCAAAAGTTTCATTTTTCTTTCACTGAACAAACATACCGTAAACAATTCAATCAATAATAATTCAACAACAACAACAACAACGTGTGTACCTGTTCTGTATGTTGACAGGTTTGTGGGCCCGGCAACAACAGTCCGTGTTCACTGCGTCATCCCCCCGCGCGTGGAGGTGCGGACACTGGGGGAGGCCGTGTCAGAACTCGGCCGGCGACTTGCGCTTCTCGTCCTCACCCCCGGGCAACTCGACCTGCTCACCAGATCACCAGCACACGTCTGTCTGACCGGCCCCCCGGGCACCGGCAAGACTGTAGTGCTGGTCGTGAAGGGGCTGGTCGGGGCGCGTCAGGGACATCCTGTGGTTATACTCAGTCTCTGGCCTGGCAGCCTTGCGGCGTCACGCCTGATACAGCAGCAGCTGGTGATGACCCTGCAGGCAGACCCCACAACACAAGCGGCCGCCGCCGTGCACTTCCTGCACTATGACCTGGTGAACCGGCCTGGAGATGTGGAGGTGGCGCTTCAGACACTTCAGTCACTGGTGCCGACAACACGGGGACAACAGCTTCACGTGCTGATAGACGAGGCCGAGTTTACAGACAGGTAGGTGACTACAGTACTGCACGTGTAGGTGTGACAGGTGACAAGATTGAGGTGAAATGTCACGCTACACTTGTGTTTCCCATACCGTGACAGGGACGCTACGTGGACATGACAAAACATGAATCATTATTGATCAAGTCTTTTTCACAAACAAGACGATGACCTAGTGTTTATTGATGAAGTGATAGTGGCGTCGTCATGACAACAGTCTGTTCCTGCAGCACGTGCTGCTTTCTCAACAAAACTTGGTGACAGTCTCCGGATAAATGTTGTTGCTAATTTCACATACTCTTTTACATTTGTCCTGTAAAACTTGTGTGCGAGCGACCATGATGCATGTTGGCCGGTGTGGTGAGCTGGATTTCTATGTTAATTGTCTCGTTTCATGTCCCCCCCCCCCTCCCCCCCCCCCCCCCCCCAACGGGGTTTTGAAATAAACACGTTCACTTGACTTTGACTTGACTTGATAGTCTTGGCGAGCCGGGACAGCCAAATGGTAGAGCGTGGGACTTGACATGCTCGGGTCGGGAGTTCCAATCCCGGCTGTGCGGCCTTTTTGTGGTTGGCCCGCCTGTGATATCAGCCATACGTGGTGGAAAAGGACGTTAAACTCCCAAACACCCCCATCCCTCCATCCTGTGATAACCTTGAATGGGTTGGCGTGTAAAGAACGACAACTGTGGTTCAACCTTGGAGACACTCTCTGGGGCACAGAGTCTTTCAGTGGAAAGTACCTCTGTGCACAGTGGGGAAATGGCGCTCACTGCGCTACCGTGACGGGCCTAAATTGTCTCGGTGCTCTCAAACACAAGGTCGCGCACTATGTCATCCTTGACCAGCTTTGAACCCAGAGGGATCCTCAGTGGCGCAAGTGATGGCAGGCTGTCTTCAGAGTGAAAGTAGGCGTGTTTCTGAATCAGAGACATACATAACATGTCTCTGTCTGAATGGACAGATCTATTATTATATTCAGTCTTAGAGCACGGGTGTGTATGCTTTTGTAATCGTCTCTTATTCCACCACAAGGCAGGTACGTGATCGTCTGCACCGTGCAATAATACTTGCCTGTAGAGTGCAACACCCTTGCCTGTCAGAGTGCAACCCCCTTGCCGTTTACTCACATCCTGTTGGATCAGTGTACCACGTAAACAGTGCCATCAAAGCGCAACAATAATTGTCCGCTGGCAAAGATTTTGCCCAATCGAAAAGTGGTCGGATATTCAAGACTTCGTTTCAAATCGAATCATATGACACACAAGTCTCTGTTTTTCTAAAAAAAAAATCGCCATTTTTCAAAATGGCGCTGGGTGTAAGCAGTCACATTTTCACGCCCCGCCGAAAAGGGACTGCACTCTGGAGTCTACACCCTTGCCTGTCAGAGTGCAACCCCCTTGCCGTTTACTCACATCATGTTGGATCAGTGTACCACGTAAACAGTGCCATCAAAGCGCAACAATAATTGTCCGCTGGCAAAGATTTTGCCCAAACGAAAAGTGGTCGGATATTCAAGACTTCGTTTCAAATCGAATCATATGACACACAAGTCTCTGCTTTTCTAAAAAAAATTCGCCATTTTTGAAAATGGCGCTGGGTGTAAGCAGTCACATTTTCACGCCCCGCCGAAAAGGGACTGCACTCTGGAGTCTACCTTGCACTCTCTGGGGCACAGAGTCTTTCAGTGGAAAGTACCTCTGTGCACGGTGGGGAAATGGCGCTCACTGCGCTACCGTGACGGGCCTAAATTGTCTCGGTGCTCTCAAACACAAGGTCGCGCACTTTGTCATCCTTGACCAGCTTTGAACCCAGAGGGATCATCAATGGCGCAAGTGATGGCAAGCTGTCTTCAGAGTGAAAGTAGGCGTGTTTCTGAATCAGAGACATACATAACATGTCTCTGTCTGAATGGACAGATCTATTATTACATTCAGTCTTAGAGCACGGGTGTGTATGCTTTTGTAATCGTCTCTTATTCCACCACAAGGCAGGTACGTGATCGTCTGCACCGTGCAATAATACTTGCCTGTAGAGTGCAACACCCTTGCCTGTCAGAGTGAAACCCCCTTGCCGTTTACTCACATCCTGTTGGATCAGTGTACCACGTAAACAGTGCCATCAAAGCGCAACAATCATTGTCCGCTGGCAAAGACTTTGCCCAAACGAAAAGAGGTCGGATATTCAAGACTTCGTTTGAAATCGAATCATATGACACACAAGTCTTCGCTTTTCTTTTAAAAAAAAAAAAAAAAAAATCGCCATTTTTGAAAATGGAGCTGGCTGTAAGCAGTCACATTTTCACGCCCCGCCGAAAAGGGACTGCACTCTGGAGTCTACCTTGGAGACATTAGACTCCAGAGTGCAGTCCCTTTTCGGCGGAGCGTGAAAATGTGACTGCTTACACCCAGCGCCATTTTTTAAAATGGCGAATTTTTTTTTAGAAAAGCAGAGACTTGTGTGTCATATGATTCGATTTGAAACGAAGTCTTGAATATCCGACCACTTTTCGTTTGGGCAAAATCTTTGCCAGCGGACAATTATTGTTGCGCTTTGATGGCACTGTTTACGTGGTACACTGATCCATCAGGATGTGAGTAAACGGCAAGGGGGTTGCACTCTGACAGGCAAGGGTGTTGCACTCTACAGGCAAGTATTATTGCACAGTGCATACGATCACGTACCTGCCTTGTGGTGGAATAAGAGACGATTACAAAAGCATACACACCCGTGCTCTAGGACTGAATGTAATAATAGATCTGTCCATTCAGACAGAGACATGTTATGTATGTCTCTGATTCAGAAACACGCCTACTTTCACTCTGAAGACAGCCTGCCATCACTTGCGCCACTGAGGATCCCTCTGGATTCAAAGCTGGTCAAGGATGACATAGTGCGCGACCTTGTGTTTGAGAGCACCGAGACAATTTAGGCCCGTCACGGTAGCGCAGTGAGCGCCATTTCCCCACCGTGCACAGAGGTACTTTCCACTGAAAGACTCTGTGCCCCAGAGAGTGTGGAGACATAACCCCTGGTTCTCTCCCTTAGTGTATTTTCCCTATTATCTCCATGCTGATCCGAGCGGCAACTCAAGTATTACAATAGTGGTTACGTTATTCTGGTAATCAGCTCTTTATGTTTTCAAATCTCTTTCAATATCTTCCATGGAGGCACAATAATTATGTTGTTTTCTGTAGAGTCAAAACACCATATCGTGTACTTATACGTGATGCTATCTACATCAGTCGTGACACGTGATCACTGACGTCACGATTTGTATTTTCCCTGTGAAATGAAGCGAGTATCGATGATTGGCTCCTTTCAGTGATCGACTGACCAGACAACTGTATCCCATCAACACTAGACATGGGACACAATCGTCGTCGTAAACACAACATGATTTATCTCCCCTCTCGTAATGCTTGTTACTCGTACGTGTTATTTGGGAAGTGCTGTCTACTGCTGGTAATGTACATAACAGTAATGTACAGTTCCACACAAACAGCAGACGACAGTGCTCCATACAAGTGTCATGGCTCCCTCACCATTCTCTGTAACAGTCCTGTCGGCCCGGCCACACAGAGACTGGTGAGAGAACTGCTGGCAGCCTGTGGACCGCGCCTCTCTCTCTGGGCCGCTAGTGTGGTCAACATCAACATCCCTACAGAACTACAGGCCGAGCCGCTCACGGTGCCCCTAAGATCATGTCCGGCTGTTGTTAGAGAAGTGGCGGGGGCAGTCAGCTGGTTTACAGCCGTCCACAACTACAGTGACAGCGGCACGCCTTCCCCCAGTGACGGGTCCCGGGTCAGCCACTTATGTCATCATGGCGGGGAACACACCGGACGATGGCCCGTGGAGTGCTGGAGATGTGGAGCGATGGTGGCGCGAGTGTTGACGGAGAAACTCCATGTGGGTGTGACGGGTATGTGTGTGTTGTGGCTGTCCTTTCATGTATCATCATTATCATCATCAACAACGACAAAAACAACAGCGACGGCAATCTAACATTGAAATCTACGTGCGGTCGGTCGGACATATTGGGTAATGTTTGCGTCAACAACAACAACAACAACAGAACTTGGCATTAATATTTCTATCCAAGCATTTAATAATTAAGATATAAAACAGCTTCGCTCCCCTTATCAAGTTTAACCCTTCCATCCCTTTCTGGCCCAAAGAGTAGACAAGACAACCAACCAAGTAAGCAAGCCCCCCCCCCCCCCCTCCTTTCCTCTGAAAAAAATAAGAAATCTTCATTACTCACTGTACATTTTCATCATACGTGGACCCACAACATCATTCCGTCTTCTGACCGTGCACAGTGAGTAAGGTTGATACGAGTCATGCACGTGCATATCACGTGATCAGCACGTGTTTTATGTGTTGTTGTCTGACGGCAGGTGCCAACATCAACCCCACCAGTGTCGGCACAACCACCAGTCCCCCGCCTCTCCAGTACCGTGACGTCCTCGTGGTGACACGTAGTGCAGAGCTTCGTGAGGAGACGAGAGACGTCAGAGGTCAGGTGACGTCACAAGCCAGTGGTGTGGTGCGCGGCCTTCGCTCTGCCGGCCTCCCGGTGGGAGTTATTGGATGGAGGAGTGACGATGTGGCGAGGTGGGAGAGAGACGTGTGTGACGTGGCGCTGGCTGACAGTGACAGAGTGACGGTGGCATCATTGGGAAGTGTACACGGCTTAGAACGTCGTATCGTGGTGTGGTTACCGGGCAGGGCCCAGCATGATGATGATAACGGGACCACTGACGATGTTGTGGAGGCGCTGGACAGACTGTACTTGATGTCCCGCTGTAGCACCCAGCTGGTGATAGTTGATGTCCCGCTGTAGCACCCAGCTGGTGATAGTTGATGTCCCGCTGTAGCACCCAGCTGGTGATAGTTGATGTCTCGCTGTAGCACCCAGCTGGTGATAGTTGATGTCCCGCTGTAGCACCCAGCTGGTGATAGTTGATGTCCCTATGTAGCACCCAATTGGTGATAGTTGATGTCCCGCTGTAGCACCCAGCTGGTGATACTTGATGTCCCGCTGTAGCACCCAGCTGGTGATACTTGATATCCCGCTGTAGCACCCAGCTGGTGATAGTTGATGTCCCGCTGTAGCACCCAGCTGGTGATAGTTGATGTCCCTATGTAGCACCCAGCTGGTGATAGTTGATGTCCCGCGTGATGAAAATAAATAACACTGACCACACTAGCCATGACACAGCACACACTGTGAACAATACAACAACAACAACAACAACATCAACAACAATATTATTAATAAGGGTCAGAAGGGTTTCTTAAAAGGCCGATATATTGGAGAGTGTATCAGAACATTGTATGATGTTATGATGTATACAGAAAAGGAGCATATTCCAGGATTGATCATTACCGTAGACTTTCAGAAAGCGTTCGACAGTGTTTCATGGCGTTTTATTGAACAATGTTTGCATTTCTTTCAGTTTACCCCGACAATGGTCCGCTGGTTCAGCACATTATACAAAAATGCAAAATCTTGTGTATATCTCAATGGACAATATTCTAGCTGGTTTGCCCTACACAGAGGCTGTAGACAGGGGGACCCCATCTCGGCATATTTATACCTTATAGCAGCCGAAATATTATCACTGATGCTGAGAAAGAACAATGATATCAAGGGTAGTAAAGTACGTAATAACGTGGTCCTACTGAATCTGTTCGCAGATGATACAACTATATTTTTAGATGGTAGAGAAAAATCATTTTGTGAAACTAGACACACCCTCGATAAATTTGCTGAAATGTCAGATCTAGTAATTAACAATGAGAAAACGAATATTATATGGATAGGAAACAGTCGTAAATGCGGGGTCCGATTTTTAAGGGATCGTAACTTTCAGTGGGATCCGGGTATTTTCAAAGCTCTAGGCATGGTAGTTTCCGTCAATATGGACCAGATCAGTTATTTAAACTTTGAAGGAAAACTGCAAGAAGTAAAAAAGGTTCTTGGAGGATGAAAGAAAAGACACCTTTTAGACAGAGACACGTTTTCTCGTTGCCCCATCTTTGATATCACCCACACGTGTTGGAAAAGGACGTTAAACTCCCAAACACCCACCCATCAGCGTTTCTGGAAATATAGTGGGTTTTTAATTTGGTCATAGTTGATAAGTGTAGACGTAGGGTAGTGGTAGTGATTATAAGCGAACGGTAGGAGACTGAGTGTGTTGTCGCCCCTCTTTTGTCTCTAACGTGTGGACAGTATAGTGGACTTGTAATAATTACCTACAATTTAGATGGTTGACAGAACATTATGAGCGGCCCGCCGGGTGTATAGAGTAGTGGGTACACTTAGTGTTGGGTAGAGGGTTGCAGAGTGTGGGGTCTAGCGCACGGAATACGCGGGAAATCTCCTCCGTTGTTGTAAGGCAAGTAGCTGGGATAGACACGGGAGGTGGCTTTGTTTTGGGATAAAACAACAAGGGTTGGGAGTGATATAAACCAAACAACAGCACAAAACTCGTAAACTGAACGCGTCCATCGTGGGCACTTTTATTTCCGTGAGTTAGTTACGTCGGCTGTGTGATTATATAGTTGACCTGTGTAGATAGTGACTAAACCTATGTTAAAATGAATTACGTGAAGAACCAAGGGAGGAGGAGGTTTTGTGAATAATAAAGTTTTGTTCATTTTGATTGAATTGTTTGTCACAGATATAGAGAGAGTGCATTGTTTGTGGTCGTGTTGTGTTGTTTGACGTAACAATGACGTAGTGGTGACGAGGGGTCGTCCCCAGGATAACCAAGTAGGTAAACTATACACAACGGGAGACTGATGAACGTACAGGAAGTCAGACAAAGTATCCTGGTGTAGGAGACGCCTCATCAAAACACGCCCCCTTCTCGTAGCAGTAACACTTTACACGGATATACTGACACGCACACCACACGTCACTACAGATAACTGATACAATACAATGTCGTGTGTGTGTGTGTGTGTGTGTGTGTAGCATTAGCAACGGCAAGAATGAAAACTGGACCACTGGACCAATGTCTTTTACCGTTGACAAATAAAGTTTCATTTCATTTCATCTCTCTCTCTCTCTCTCCACACACACACACACACACACACACACACACACACACACAGAGGACAATAATGACAAGTTTACAATTCATACAAATTCTAAAGACCTACTTCAGACTGAACTGTTCCTGATTTGTCATCGACAACATCACACTACATTGTATAAGACAGCTGTGGTATCTATGTGTAGGGGATTCATTGTCTCACACGGCAAATCGAGTGAACCATTTTGAGTTATCATACAGAAATTGACTACAACAACCGTGCTGTAGTTCTGCTTCATTGAACACGCGGATCGTTCTTTGCTCTTCATTGTTACGGTCCGTGCACACCACTAAGGTAATATTATCCAGTTCCTTTTGTCGCTGTAGAGTTTTGGCAAGACGACACTAGCTGCGTGTTGAACCTGTAACCCGAGAAAACCTTCAATACAGATCAGTACCCCATAATCTGTCAAACTCGGTCTGAACTTGTTTCTCATGAGAGATGGGAGTGAAGAGGGGAGGGTGGGTAGACACAGTATCAATTACTCGTGCATTGGGCACAGTTGAGACACTCACGCTACGATCATTACAGCACTTCAGCTTAAGCCAGGAGTGTGTATGTATATTGTACATGTTGTCTCACGCATTACTTCACTGTGAGGAAGTTTCTGAGACAGTGAGACTTGCTGACGAACAAACTGACACGGATATAACTGATAGACATGAGGGATGGGATGAACTCTTTACAACAAGTTTCTGAATTGCTTTGGACATGAAGTCTATAAAATGAAGATGGATTATTTGTGGAACTGTTGTAAAATGGTGAGATAGATCAGGTTGGGCGTCATAATGCGTCTACAGCGTGCGGACCTGTTGCGGAAAGAAGACCAGATTTCTTCACCAACAACATTTTGTCAACACTTTTTCCTGGTCAAAACGCCTGAACAGGGTTACTCATCTTGTCTGTAAGAAGCTGTCAGTCTCCTGATGTCTACACATTTCTTTGTCTTCATGTTCACCCAGGACTGTATCATGGCTACAACTAGAGTTTTCAGTCGTTACAACAATCACGACACAACATGACGCCAGAAAGAAAAACATGATGGTCCAGACAACGAGATCATAATTCATGTGTCTGGCGCGGTACGTACAGCATCCACAACTCCAGGAGGAATCTGTCTTAATCACGTGACTCTTTTAAACCTTCATCACAGGGGGTGGGTGGGTAAGTGGGTGGGTTTTTTGGTGTTTAACGTCCTTTTCCACCACATAGGGTGATATCAAAGACGGGGCAACGATGAAAAAGCCAGCAGAAATATTTGGCCCCAGCCGGGATACGAACTCACGACCCGAGCATTAGAAGTCCAACGCTTTTCTATTCGGCCACCCCGGCTCCCTCCTTCATCACAGGCAGTGCACAAAGTAATCACGTGATTCTTTCACATAGTTGTAAACCTTCATCACAGACAATACACAAAGTAATCACGTGACTCTTTAACACAGTGTGGAACCTTCATCACAGACAGTGCACAAAGTAATCACGTGATTCTTTCACACAGTGTGTAAACCTTCATCACAGACAGTACACAAAGTGCTCACGGTGTCTGGATCTGTCACATGTTGTTTACGCCGGTAGACAATTCGTGACGCCGTGACCGGACACAGATCATGACAAAATGTCGGAAAGATGTCCAGCATCAGATCCTGGACCAGGGAACACTCACCCTGTCACGGTCACCAGCTCCACGTCACTCCACACCCCAGTCACCATCTCACCACCAGTTACCGCCCTTGTCACCACATCACCAGCATCCACCACCCCAGTCACCACATCACCAGCAGTTACCGCCCTTGTCACCACATCACCAGCAGTTACCGCCCTTGTCGCCACATCACCAGCAGTTACCGCCCCGGTCACAACCACACTAGCTACTACTACACCAGTCACCACCTCACCAGCACCTACTACACCAGTCACCACCTCACCAGCAACTACTACACCAGTCACCACCTTACCAGTACCTACGACACCAGTCACCACCTCACCAGTACCTACTACACCAGTCACCACCTCACCAGTAACTACTACACCAGTCACCACCTCACCAGTAACTACTACACCAGTCACCACCTCACCAGCAACTACTACACCAGTCACCACCTCACCAGTACCTACTACACCAGTCACCACCTCACCAGTACCTACTACACCAGTCACCACCTCACCAGTAACTACTACATCAGTCACCACCTCACCAGCAACTTCTACACCAGTCACCACCTCAGGCTCAGTGACTACGCAACAGACTTTGGAGAATGAGTGGAGACGCGTGGTGACGTCACTATACCGTGACCTTGACACCCGGACTTACTGTGTACCGCCCTACATCATGAACCGTGTGCCGTATGATAGAGACACTGTTGCCGGGCAACCGGTCCTGGTGCTGCGACCTTTACCGGGATTTGTCAGTCCTCCGTTTGTCTCACCTTCAGGCAATAGTCGTAGCGCGATGAGACAACACTCATCACATAGTATGTGGACACGGGAAACAGGTCAACACACGTCTCATGTAACACCAGGTCACTCAGCATACAGCATGTGGACACGGGAATACGTCCCCATCACCCAGCCAATCAACATACGACACACGGACCACAGTCTGTGGACCAGAGAGCAGCATCCAGTCGCTCAGCCAATCAACGTGCAAGAAACCGACTCACGTGACGACTTCGCCCAACAGCACGTGCTGCACTGTCTACAGACGCTAGGAGAGCAGCGACAGGAAGCCATGTTTGTGATGTCGTCACTAGACTTCACTGACTACCTGAACAAGCTGGATGCTACCCACGCTGCTCAGTTCCCGCTACCCGGGGATCTTCCCGCCACACAGCGAGAGGGCGACTTTGACGTCATCGTCATACACCGCGAATACGGCGTCCTGCTCGGGGAGATCAAGTCAGTGGGTATCCATGGCAACAATCCAACAGACAAAGCTGTGGCTGACAAGGTCACCAAGGCCGTAAAACAGCTGGACAAGTGTGAGAAGGTTGTGAATCACGTGATGAGTGACGTGGCGCCGGGAGTGAGTGTCCGCAAAACGCTGATCCTGCCCTACATCAGCAGGACGCAGCTACAGCACGTGTTGGATGGAGACAGTCAGCTGGCACAGGTGAGAAACTCACTTTGTCTGCACAATTTATCACGATACGTTAGTGTACACAGTGGAGACTGCGAATAACCAATGTTTGTTTGTTTGTTTGTTTTTTGTTTGTTTATGTTTTTTTTCTTCGCTTTTCATTTCGCAGACTTCAAGATTTGTACACCGTTCAGACGAGCACGCTCCTAATACACTGTGTTACAGAAACACGGCTTCCTTTCAAAGTGCCGTGCTTTTCATGTATTAACATGGCCGTCAAAGATTCTATAAATAGACCAGCCAGCAACAGCCTTCGCCGCAAAGCAAATAATGATGACACTGACACGAGTCCCGTTATGTTAAGGGGGCGCAACTCGGTTGTGACCCGTGGCTCGCTTCGTCTGTCTGTGTTTATGTTGTTTACGTGAGGTCCCAGCTTGTATTTTTCTTCGGGATTGCGCATGCGGACATTTCATCATGGGAGAACAGTTATTTTTGCTCCTTGTGGCCGTATACCTCGTCTGTGACTTTGCTCCGGCGATTTTCGCCGTCTGTGACAACCGCCGGCCGGTCGGTCCCGCCATGTTTTCCTACTCGCGTGAGTTTTTGCTGTCGCTTCAGCACACACCAGGCGTTGATCTAGACTCGACACTGAAGCACAATCTCACTGACTTTACAGACACTCTGAGATCAAGACGAAAACTGAAAAAGCGGGGTTCGAGGGGAGGAGTTAGACAGAGACTCAAACGACGAGGCAACAGACACCCCCTCCCAACCATCACACTTTCCAACGTTCGATCTCTACCCAATAAGATGGATGAACTAGAGGCCCTCATGCGTTTTGACGGAGATTTTCGTCGCAGTAATCTTCTCTGTTTTACAGAGACTTGGTTGTCAGAGGATAGTGGGGAGATTTCTCTGCCTGGTTTTTCTACTGTACGTGCCGACAGGGACAACACAAAAACACAGAAAAGTGTTGGTGGTGGAATGTGTATGTTTGTCAGTGGAGAATGGGCCACACAGTTTCGTGTGCGTGAGCAGATGTGTACCCGCGACCTTGAACTCCTGACTGTGTCATTCCGCCCCCACTACTTGCCACGCGAGTTTGGTCAACTGACTGTCATTCTCGTGTATGTACCGGGACCTGATTTCAAGGCTGCAGCGGAGACTATAGCCGAGGTTTACAATGCAGCACTGGCCCGCTCGGCTGACCAGCCTGTGTTGATACTCGGGGATTTCAACATGTGTGACGTTTCTCCCCTTCTCTCCCTTCAGCAATACATCACTTGTCCCACTAGACTGAACCGTACAATAGATCTGTGCTATGGCAACATTACCGATGCATACAAACCCGTGTGCCGGCCCCCGCTTGGGCAGTCCGACCACAACGTCATACACCTACTGCCTAAATATAGACAACAAGTGAAAAGGGACAAACCAGTGACGAAATCTGTGCAGCTGTGGACTCCCGATAGTACAGAGGAGTTGAGGGGGTGTTTTGAGGCCACTGACTGGGATGTGCTTATTGAGAGTTGCTCCGACCCAAATGAACTAGTGGAGACAGTGTCGTCATATGTTCGATTCTGTGAGGAAAAAGTTATCCAAACTAAGACCGTGAAAGTATACGCTAACAACAAGCCGTGGGTGACTAAAGACCTGAAGGCGCATCTAAATGCTAAAAAGCTAGCTTTCCTCAGCGGAAAACATGAAGAGTACCGCGAGAAAGAAAAAGAATTCCGGAGACTGTCGCGCATGGCGAGACTGAATTATAAAAACAAAGTGGAGGAGAAGTTTCGATCTGGTAATGCTAGAGACGCCTGGATCGGTTTAAAAACTATGATGGGCAACCAACAAAAGAAACAGTTAATGCCGAATACAGGCGATTCTCTCGAAACAGCTAACAGCTTAAATCACTTTTATTCTCGTTTTGATGTTAGAGACACGAGTGCTGAGTGTGATGCGTTCTGTCAGAATATTGTGCCTGAACAACTGTTGATTACAGAGGATGAGGTCGTGAGGGTCTTTTCACAATTGAATGCGTACAAAGCTCCAGGCCCTGATGGTATCAAAGGTAAAGTGCTGAAAACATGCGCAGGTCAGTTGGGGAAGATTTTCACAATCATCTATCAGTACTTACTGGACCTACATATTGTTCCGACTTCGTGGAAGTCCTCTACTATTATACCTGTGCCAAAGAAAACAAATGCTTGTCAGCCTAATGATTTCCGCCCAGTTGCCTTGACATCTGTGTTGGCCAAGTGTATGGAGAAGGTTGTGCGTACTCACCTGTTGAACGATCTTTCTGGGCAACTTGACCCGCTTCAGTTCGCCTATAAGGCTCACAGAGGAGTGGAGGATGCTTGTCTGACGTTGTTTAACCTTGTTACTAAGCATCTTGAGGACTCAAAATCGTACATCCGGGTACTTTTCATAGATTTTTCTAGTGCTTTTAATACTGTGGAACCGCTTGTGCTTTTAAAACGGTTAGTTGATTTTAATGTCAATTCTAACATTGTACTGTGGGTGCGTGACTTTTTGAAGGACAGGCCGCAGAGGGTGAGGGTCAGTGGTGTCTTGTCCGACGAACTGGTGCTGAATTCCGGATGTCCACAGGGTTGTTGCCTTTCGCCAACAATGTTCTCCATCTATACCGACCATATGCGCTCCAATACTGATGTAACCTGTTTGTTAAAGTTTGCCGATGACATGGCTTTAGTTGGCATGTTAAAAGACGAAGACTCCCTTGCCAGTTATTTTTCACTGATTGGTATGGTAGCTAGCTGGTGTACAGAGAGCTTCCTTCAGTTAAATGTGCAAAAAACAAAAGAACTTGTGATCGACCAAAGAAGAGACTGTGATCTTCCCTTCCAGCCGGTCATTGTGAACGACCACCCTGTGGAGGTAGTGTCTGAGTTTAAGTATCTCGGCACAATAGTAGACAACAAACTAGACTTCACTCAGAACACTGATTTTATCGTGAAGAAGGCCAACCAGCGTCTGTACCTCCTTAGAAAACTGAGAGCTTTTAATGTTTGTCCTGAAATTTTAGAAACTGTATATAGAAGTTTAATTGAAAGTGTACTGGCATTTAACATCGTAGTCTGGTACGGCAATCTCAGCATGAAGAACAAAGCAAGGCTGTCTCGTATAGTCAGAGTGGCAGGAAAGATAGTTGGCCTGGGTCAGTACTCTCAAGATGATCTTTATATAACGGCTGTCAGGAGGAAGGCCACTACAATTGTCAACGACCCCACCCACCCCCTCCATGATCAGTTCCAAGAACTCCCGTCTGGGCGCCGCTACAGAGTACCGCGAGCGAGGAAAAATTTGTTTAAAAAATCTTTCATTCCCTCAGCAGTATCTATTTTAAACTCATGACTGTGTTTACTGCCCGTCCCCAGTATGTATAGATTTTATTTGTTGAGATTTTCAAAACTGTGCTTACTCCTCAGCTGTGTCATGTCCGCTATGCCCTTGCCATCTTTTAGTTTAGATTTCTTAGTTTAGTTGCATAGTATTAGACTTGGACATCACACATTACTTTAGGATCTGTGTTTAATATGTATGGATTTATATGTCTAGATAAATTAATGTGTGTGTGTGTGTGTGTGTGTGTGTGTGTGAGCCAGAAGAAAATTTTCTGCCATCGACAGACAATAAAGTTATATTGAATTGAATTGAATTGAAAAATGTTAATCTTGTCAAATGTCAAATGCACGGGTTAAGTGCATTCGCTCAAAAAGTTTTCCTTCTCGTACATGACACCGTTTATTCGGGCTGATCGTCGGGGGTTCTCTCTGGGTACTCCGGCTTCCTCCCCCTCTGCTTTGGAAATGTTCAGCACACAAAATTTGAAAAGAAATGCAATTCTAAATTTCGAAACTTAATTTGCTGAGCTCTCACTTCTCACCACGTGATTGTAATGTGTTCGTGTCCAGTGTGTGAGAGAGTGCGTGTGATTCACATGAGCGTGCGTGTTGGGATCAGTCCGCGGCGCTTTGAGCCGATTTAAAAAAACTGGGTAAAGCTCCTATACAAAACTCAATTATTATTATTATTATTTGTATTATTATTATTACGTTTTGACCTCATCACCCAGTCAGCCATTTGCTTTCAAGTGTAAACTGTCACGTGACGATGAATACGCTCCCTTTTTCAGCGGGTGTGTGGGTGTGTGGGTGCTCCAGACGTGAGAGCGGCCGTGGCGCTGTGTGTGTGTAGTGACGTCATGTCTGACCACACCACGCCCTGGCACGTGGACGCCGCTGTACTCGGGAAACTGGACAGTTGGTGGACACAGCGCATGGCGTGTAGAACGGACTCCACAATGTCACGTGATCTGTATCAAACACTTGTCAGCAGGTGAGGAAGTCTATCATACAATATTCCAGGCGTTAGTTGGTTTGTGCTGAAGCAGGAAACTTGAAGTGAGTTGACTGTACAAAGTATAGACATGCTTCACTACAGCAGGTGAGGAAGTCTATCATACAATATTCCAGGCGTTAGTTGGTTTGTGCTGAAGCAGGAAACTTGAAGTGAGTTGACTGTACAAAGTATAGACATGCTTCACTACAGCAGGTGAGGAAGTCTATCATACAATATTCCAGGCGTTAGTTGGTTTGTGCTGAAGCAGGAAACTTGAAGTGAGTTGACTGTACAAAGTATAGACATGCTTCACTACAGCAGGTGAGGAAGTCTATCATACAATATTCCAGGCGTTAGTTGGTTTGTGCTGAAGCAGGAAACTTGAAGTGAGTTGACTGTACAAAGTATAGACATGCTTCACTACAGCAGGTGAGGAAGTCTATCATACAATATTCCAGGCGTTAGTTGGTTTGTGCTGAAGCAGGAAACTTGAAGTGAGTTGACTGTACAAAGTATAGACATGCTTCACTACAGCAGGTGAGGAAGTCTATCATACAATATTCCAGGCGTTAGTTGGTTTGTGCTGAAGCAGGAAACTTGAAGTGAGTTGACTGTACAAAGTATAGACATGCTTCACTACAGCAGGTGAGGAAGTCTATCATACAATATTCCAGGCGTTAGTTGGTTTGTGCTGAAGCAGGAAACTTGAAGTGAGTTGACTGTACAAAGTATAGACATGCTTCACTACAGCAGGTGAGGAAGTCTATCATACAATATTCCAGGCGTTAGTTGGTTTGTGTTGAAGCAGGAAACTTGAAGTGAGTTGACTGTACAAAGTATAGACATGCTTCACTACAGCAGGTGAGGAAGTCTATCATACAATATTCCAGGCGTTAGTTGGTTTGTGCTGAAGCAGGAAACTTGAAGTGAGTTGACTGTACAAAGTATAGACATGCTTCACTACAGCAGGTGAGGAAGTCTATCATACAATATTCCAGGCGTTAGTTGGTTTGTGTTGAAGCAGGAAACTTGAAGTGAGTTGACTGTACAAAGTATAGACATGCTTCACTACAGCAGGTGAGGAAGTCTATCATACAATATTCCAGGCGTTAGTTGGTTTGTGCTGAAGCAGGAAACTTGAAGTGAGTTGACTGTACAAAGTATAGACATGCTTCACTACAGCAGGTGAGGAAGTCTATCATACAATATTCCAGGCGTTAGTTGGTTTCTGCTGAAGCAGGAAACTTGAAGTGAGTTGACTGTACAAAGTATAGACATGCTTCACTACAGCAGGTGAGGAAGTCTATCATACAATATTCCAGGCGTTAGTTGTTTTGTGTTGAAGCAGGAAACTTGAAGTGAGTTGACTGTACAAAGTATAGACATGCTTCACTACAGATTACTGTCATTGTACAGTTACACACATTGTAGTGGACTTTGTCCACACGGACACAAGCCTAGCAGTGTGTAACGCTTCATACAACGATGATGATGATGATGATGATGATGATGTTTTATCTGAAAAAAAAAATTCTTTTACATATTATTTCCATCATCATCATCTTATTATTATTATTATTTAAAAATAATTATTGAATAATAATAAAAATAATTGTTGTTGTTGTTGTTGTTGTTGTTGTTGTTGTTGTTGTTGTTTTTGTTGTTGTTGGTGGTGGTGGTGGTGGTGGTCGTCGTGGTGGTGGTGGTGGTGGTGGTGGTGCATCACAATCTGTCTCATACATGTACAGTGTAGTTCAACATTTATTATACAACAACAACAACAACAACAACTTGTGTACCTGTTCTGTATGTTGACAGGTTTGTGGGCCCGGCAACAACAGTCCGTGTTCACTGCGTCATCCCCCCGCGCGTGGAGGTGCGGACACTGGGGGAGGCCGTGTCAGAACTCGGCCGGCGACTTGCGCTTCTCGTCCTCACCCCCGGGCAACTCGACCTGCTCACCAGATCACCAGCACACGTCTGTCTGACCGGCCCCCCGGGCACCGGCAAGACTGTAGTGCTGATCGTGAAGGGGCTGGTCGGGGCGCGTCAGGGACATCCTGTGGTTATACTCAGTCTCTGGCCTGTCAGCCTTGCGGTGTCACGCCTGATACAGCAGCAGCTGGTGATGACCCTGCAGGCAGACCCCACAACACAACAAGCGGCCGCCGCCGTGCACTTCCTGCACTATGACCTGGTGAACCGGCCTGGAGATGTGGAGGTGGCGCGTCAGAGAGTTCAGTCACTGGTGCCGACAACACGGGGACAACAGCTTCACGTGCTGATAGACGAGGCCCACTTTACATTGAGGTAGGTGACTACAGTACTGCACGTGTAGGTGTGACAGGTGACAAGATTGAGGTGAAATGTCACGCTACACTTGTGTTTCCCATACCGTGACAGGGACGGTACGTGGACATGACAAAACATGAATCATTATTGATCAAGTCTTTTTCACAAACAAGACGATGACCTAGTGTTTATTGATGGAGTGATAGTGGCGTCGTCATGACAACAGTCTGTTCCTACAGCACGTGCTGCTTTCTCAACAAAACTTGGTGACAGTCTCCGGATAAATGTTATTGCTAATTTCACATACTCTTTTACACTTGTCCTGTAAAACTTGTGTGCGAGCGATCATGATGCATGTTGGCCGGTGTGGTGAGCTGGATTTCTATGTTAATTGTCTCGTTTCATGTCCCCCCCCCCCCCCCCCCCCCCCCCCAACGGGGTTTTGAAATAAACACTTTCACTTGACTTGATAGGCTTCGCGAGCCGGGATAGCCAAATGGTAGAGCGTGGGACTTGACATGCTCGGGTCGTGAGTTCCAATCCCGGCTGTGCGGCCTTTTTGTCGTTGGCCAGCCTGTGATATCACCCATACGTAGTGGAAAAAGGACGTTAAACTCCCCCATCCCTCCATCCTGAATCTTGGTTGGAGTGTAAAGAACGACAACTGTGGTTCGACCTTAGAGACTCGCACTACCTGGTTCTCTCCCTTACTGTGTTTTCCCTATTATCTCCATCCAGATCCGAACGGCAACTCAAGTATTACAATAGTGGTTACGTTATTCTGGTAATCAGCTCTTTATGTTTTCAAATCTCTTTCAATGTCTTCCATGGAGGCACAATAATTATGTTGTTTTCTGTAGAGTCAAAACACCATATCGTGTACCCATACGAGATGCTATCTACATCAGTCGTGACAAGTGATCACTGACGTCATGATTTGTATTTTCCCTGTGAAATGAAGCGAGTATCGATGATTGGCTCCTTTCAGTGATCGACTGACCAGACAACTGTTTCCCATCAACACTAGACATGGGACACAATCGGCGTTGTAAACACAACATGATTAATCTCCCCTCTCGTAATGCTTGTTACTCGTACGTGTTATTTGGGAAGTGCTGTCTACTGCTGGTAATGGACATAACAATAATGTACAGTTCCACACAAACAGCAGACGACAGTGTCCCATACAAGTGTCATGGCTCCCTCCCCATTCTCTGTAACAGGGTTGTCGGCCCGCGCACACAGAGACTGGTGAGAGAACTGCTGGCAGCCTGTGGACCGCGCCTCTCTCTCTGGGCCTCTAGTGTGGCCAACATCAACATCCCTACAGAACTACAGGCCGAGCCGCTCACGGTGCCCCTAAGATCATGTCCGGCTGTTGTTAGAGAAGTGGCGAGGGGAGTCAGTAGGGCTAGTGACGTCCACACCTACAGTGACAGCGGCACGCCTTCCCCCAGTGACGGGCCCCCGGTCATCCGCTTACGTCATGAAGGCGTGGACCACACCGGACGATGGCCCGTGGAGTGCTGGAGATGTGGAGCGATAGTGGCGCGAGTGTTGACGGAGGTCCTCCATGTGGGTGTGATGGGTATGTGTGTGTTTTGGCTGTCCTTTCATGTATCATCATTATCATCATCAACAACGACAAAAACAACAGCGACAGCAATCTAACATTAAAATCTACGTGCGGACAGTCGAACATGTCGGGTAATGTTTGCGTCAACAACAACAACAACAACAACAGAGCTTGGCATTAATATTTATATCCAAACATTTAATAATTAAAATATAAAACAGCTTCGCTCCCCTTATCAAGTTTAACCCTTCCATCCCTTTCTCGCCCAAAGAGTAGACAAGACAACCAACCAAGTAAACAAGCCCCCCCCCCCCCCCCCCCCCCCCTCCTTTCCTCTGAATAAAATAAGAAATCTTCATTACTCACTGTACATTTTCATCATATGTGGACCCACAACATCATTCCGTCTTCTGACCGTGCACAGTGAGTAAGGTTGATACGAGTCATGCACGTGCATATCACGTGATCAGCACGTGGTTTATGTGTTGTTGTCTGACGGCAGGTGCCAACATCAACCCCACCAGTGTCGGCACAACCACCAGTCCCCCGCGTCTCCAGTACCGTGACGTCCTCGTGGTGACGCGTAGTGACGAGCTTCGTGAGGAGACGAGAGACGTCAGAGGTCAGGTGACGTCACAAGCCAGTGGTGTGGTGCGCGGCCTTCGCTCTGCCGGCCTCCCGGTGGGAGTTATTGGGTGGGGGAGAGACGATGTGGCGAGGTGGGAGAGAGGCGTGTGTGACGTGGCGGTGGCTGACAGTGACAGAGTGACGGTGACATCATTGGGAAGTGTTCTCGGCCTAGAACGTCGTATCGTCGTGTGGTTGCCGGGCAGGATGCAGCATGATAATGATGCCGGGATCACTGACGATGATGTGGAGGCGGCCGACAGAGTAGAGTTGATGTCCCGCTGTAGCACCCAGCTTGTGATAGTTGATGTCCCGCTGTAGCACCCAGCTGGTGATAGTTGATGTCCCGCTGCAGCACCCAGCTGGTGATAGTTGATGTCCCGCTGTAGCACCCAGCTGGTGATAGTTGATGTCCCGCTGCAGCACCCAGCTGGTGATAGTTGATGTCCCTATGTAGCACCCAGCTGGTGATAGTTGATGTCCCGCTGTAGTACCCAGCTGGTGATAGTTGATGTCCCGCTGTAGCACCCAGCTGATGATAGTTGATGTCCCTATGTAGCACCCAGTTGGTGATAGTTGATGTCCCGCTGTAGCACCCAGTTGGTGATAGTTGATGTCCCGCTGTAGCACCCAGCTGGTGATAGTTGATGTCCCGCTGTAGCACCCAGCTGGTGATAGTTGATGTCCCGCTGTAGCACCCAGCTGGTGATAGTTGATGTCCCGCTGTAGCACCCAGCTGGTGATAGTTGATGTCCCGCTGTAGCACCCAGCTGGTGATAGTTGAATAGTGACATGTACAGTTGTGATGTTGTGCAGACACTAGCGGACAACTGTGTATGTTAGGGACAATGTGCAGGGTGTAAAGAATAGTGACATGTACAGTTGTGATGTTGTGCAGACACTAGCGGACAACTGTGTATGTTAGGGACAATGTGCAGGGTGTAAAGAATAGTGACATGTACAGTTGTGATGTGGTGCAGACACTAGCGGACAACTGTGTATGTTAGGGACAATGTGCAGGGTGTAAAGAATAGTGACATGTACAGTTGTGATGTTGTGCAGACACGAGCGGACAACTGTGTATGTTAGATTGTGCGTGTTTCCTGGACAGTCAGTGTACAACATGACTGTAGCTTGTAAACCATGCACGTTGATTGACAATATTGAAATGTACTTAGCTGTACACCTGTTAGCTTTATCGTTAGTGTTTGTAGCGTTCCTGATGGTGATGGTGGACTTGTGGAGGGGGCAGACTTTTGTCATGTCAGTTCAAGTACTCATTGATACAATAACCAGGAACGGGATGTGTGTGTGTGTGTGTGTGTGTGTGTGTGTGTGTGTGTGTGTGTGTGTGTGTGTGTGTGTGTAAGGAGGCGGGGGTTGTTCTCCTCGTGAGCTGGTGATGTCAGTTTCCGTCTGTTGTTGATGTGACATGCGCTCTTGTGTGTTCAGTAAATGTACGTCTCACCTGTAGACGGTTGATTCAGATAAATCAAAACTATACAACTATTTACTGTAGGCACCTGACCTGCTAAACACACGTCTCGTAAAACACACGTCTCGTAAAACTGTAGTGTTTTACTGTGCATGGTTTGCACAAGCTGACCTCTGACCCGTGTAGCTAGTGACGTATCGGCCGTTATCTCAACAACTTCAAATTCACGGGTCTAGTCAGACGAATGAGTGTAGATAGATTTTACTTCCTTCGTGCAACAAGCACGCCATATTGTCATCGACATTCGTCCCCTACAGATGACGGTTAGAGGGAGACGTGTTGGTCAGTCCTCTTCCACCTGATGATGTCTGATGTCTGATGATGTCTGATGTCTGGTGATGTCTGATGATGTCTGATGATGTCTGATGATGTCTGATGTCTGATGTCCATGAAGGTAAAGAGAAATTCGAATGTCTGTTACTAACTATAGTAGTACTGACACAATTGTATGTATTACATGACTGATACGACATGTGATAATATTTCTTATCTAATCAGCTGTACGGACTCGATATTGTTCCTATCAAATGTACACGTCAGTTACTTCCTAGGATTATGTCAGTAACATTATCTCTCTGTAGATCAATTTTAAAAAAATGCAAACTAATATCGCTATAATTTCACTTTTTACACACAGTCAGGGTTACACACACATGAAAATGCGTGTGGGTGCGTGCGTGCGTGCGTGCATGTGTGTGTGTGTGTGTGTGTGTGCGCGCGTGCGCGCGTGCATGTGTGGTTGTTGTGTGTGTGTGTGTGTGTGTGTGTGCGTGCGAGCGCGCGTGCTTGTGTGTGTGTGTGTGTGTGTGTGTGTGCGTGCGTGCGTGTACGTGTCATTTGTGTAATAATGGAACTGAGACACAAATCTCAACTCCAAAGAGGGAACCGAGGTGTATGATGGAACGTTCCCACATTGCACTAAGTGCAAAATCGTGTTCTACGCCCTGAAAAACGTATAAAAAATTGATTGTTTGCAAAAATTTGGAAATGTCCCCATTTTGCACTTGTGCGACTGTGTGACTTTTAAACACTTTACACACGTCCCGTGTTTACATCAAAATTTTGTGTTTTGATTTCCCTGTTGTCACACACATTTGCCTATGGGTTATTTCGGGTTATTTGCATCGCACACTTTAATATCCTTCAAAACACATGCATTTAAAGTCAAATGGTCTCAGCAGAGGATTATACTGAGCCATAAAACACTGTTTTCTGCACCGGCGATTAAACCCAAATGCTGCATGTAAAGTTGGGACGTTCCGTGTTCACATCAAAATTTTGTGTTTGGGTTTATCTCTTATTACACCCTGTTGCCTATGGGTTATTTCAGGTTATTTGCATCGCATACTTCAATACGCTGCAAAAGGCATACACTGAAGGCCAAAATGGCCTATGTGGAGAACTACACTTAGCCAGAAAACAATGCCTTCCGCACCGGCGATTAAACCCAAATGCTGTATGTAAAGTTGGGACGTTCCGTCTTCACATCAATATTCTGTGTTTGGGTTTTTCTGTTCTTACACACATTTGCCTATGGTTTATTTCAGGTTATTTGCATCCCTCACTTTAACATCCTGCAAAACACATGCATTCAAAGTCAAATGGTCTCAGTAGAGGACTATACTGAGCAAGAAAACACTGTTTTCTGCACAGGCGATTAAACCCAAATGCTGTATGTAATGATGGGACGTTCCGTGTTTACATCAAAATTCTGTGTTTGGGTTTATCTGTTATTACACACATATTCCTATGGATTATTTCAGGTTATTTGTATCGCACACTTTAATATGCTGCAACAGACATACATTCAAGGCCAAATAGTCTATGTGGAGAACTATACTTAGCCAGAAAGCAGTCATCCGCACTGGCGATTAAACCCAATGCTGTAAAGTTGGAATGTTCTGTGTTCACATCAAAATTCTGTGTTTGAGTCTCTCTGTTCTTACACACACTTGTCTATGGGTTGTTGCAGTTTAGTTACATCACCCTATGTGGTGGAATAGGACGTTAAACCCCCAAACATCCACCCACCCTCAGTTTAGTTACATCGCACTCTTTAGTATGCTGCAAACGATTCAGTCAGTCAACCGATTGCTGCAAGCGAGGCTTACCGGCACAGAGCTAAATAAACGTGAAGGGCTCAATCTGTCTCTATTTTTAATGCAAGTCTGTGGTCAGTGAAAAAAAAAGAGGGTGGCGGGGGAATAGCTGAGCGCCACTTAAGTACCCATTGGGTTACATACTAGCTGTTGACATGCCATCCTGGATAACCCGGTCATCTGTCTAAGCCGGTCAATTTGACTCAGTCCCTTGGGTGACCAGCGTACACAGGTTTGACTGTAAAAATAATATATTATTATTGTTTTCCTTATGAGTCTCAGCTTCATCGGTATTCACACATTCCATTATTACTGCATTCAAACCACCCTCCACACCCCCAACACCCCACGCCACAGTCAAACTCGCAAACACCACCCACTCCACACCACAGACTCTTTCCCTCTATATTTCCCTCCCCAGAACTCTATCTCACATACAAACACAACCCGCCTAAAAGACATACAAACTAAGTGCATAATTTGATGTAAAATCGCACGGTTAACACCAACACTACAGTCAAACTTGTGTAAGCTGGTAACTCCTAACTCAAATCACAAATGACAGAACAAACCTTTAGTACCGTACCCCACTTATACCCAAGAACACATTCACCACTCCCACCGATCTACAGCCTGAACCCTCAGAGTAGGACATTTGTACACTGACCAACTTGCACACACTATTCAACCCATAACGGCCCCACATACCTCACATGCACACCACCACGCCATTTTACAGGCTTCAAGGTACAGACGCCATCCAGCCCCCTCCCCCTCCAAACTCCTCTCCAACAACCAACATACAGTAACGACAGTTCTACCCCACTATATATGTACCAAAACCTGCAGTCCACTAACGACACCCATGCAGGCGCAAGAAACATTAAAAAATCACAAGCCTACCACCCCACTGTTACAGGCATAACACCTTCTGACACCCAACAATCACTTCCTACATTCCTTCAACAGCACTTAAAACTATCCCCACAAGTAATCCAATTGCCATTGTCTACCAATTACCCCCCCCCCCAACCCCCGCTGTCTGGTGCAACAATATTACAATCCAGTCACCACAATAACACACCACCATCTAATGGACAACCACTTTCGCACAGTTGTCTCTTTCAAAGTCATTTTGATCTTCACATATATGGTTGGTTAATTGGGATTTAACGACCCCACCACAACGAAGTGATAAGAAAATGGCCAGCGTTCCAAAAATATTATTTTAAAGAGACAGGTTTGCTCTATATTCTAAGGCAGTGTGAAACAGTCCGCTACTGTTGTTAATTCCTGTTTTGGGGTGCAGGTAAAGAACTAAGACAAAATCACTGTAACACTTCAATGCTCGGGTCGTGAGTTTGAACCCCGGCTTCGACCATATTTTGTGCTTGCCTTTTTCTCATCGCCCCATCTTTGGTAGCCGCGAAATAGTCTATGTTGCTTGCGCGGCGTTAAGCCCTAAATAACTAACTAACGCCCCATCTTTGATATCACCCATATATGGCGGAAAACTCCCAAACACCCAGCCGCTGAATTGTTGGGGGTTTTGTTTTGGTTGTCTGGTGGTGGGACATTACTGTTTTCGCGGTCTAAGGGTGTGGGATTTGTTATTTGCGTGCCATAATAGGATGCTTACGACACATGCAGTGTGTATGAAATACTTCCATGTGCATAATGTGGGTAACCTTGGCCTGAGGGGTCAAGGTCACAGGAATAGGGATGAAAGGGAAATAAGACAACCAGTAGAACATTTGCTTTATCTGCATTGAATGTTGCTAAGAATACATTTTCGGAATAACCTCTGGTGTTACACAGCACTTTCAAGCTTCGCAATTACAAGCTTCTCTCGTGCACGTGCACACACACACACACACACACACACACACAAACATCTCCGGGCCTTATATACAGTAACGGCATTCTAGTACATTCTGGACCACCCTTATAACAGAACCAATCAAAATCAAAGCGTGAATCACATTATTGCTATTTTAAAACTAAAGAAGAATCCAGAATAATCAAGTACCTGCCCGCCGAACCTAGGCGCGTTATATAACACCTTCTAATCGTAAACAGGTCAGAACAAAGCGATTTGCACGAGATTTCCGAGCGACTGAGCCCAAGGCCCGAAGTGCATACCGTCGCCCGAGGGTAAAAGGGGGCAGCCAAAACAAGGTCACCACTTCTCGAATACTCGTGATAACAAAAGAAACTTCTGGATCACGGGAAACAGATTTACATTACTATAAAAGAATATAAACTAAACAAAGCGACTTCTCTATCTCACCAAAGCTACAAAAAAAAGCATTACAGCTGTTATCCTACAGCATACAAACAAAATATAAACAAGAGGCACAGCCACGCTCGTAACACTGGCATATGCTTGAAAGTTATGCTGTCTTCCCACTCCCCCCCCCCCCCACGCCACCTGAAGCAAAGACACTTTCTGGTGACTTAATATGATGAAAGTACACATACTGATTTCAGTCCATGTCAAATTCCACAGTAATGTGTTTTGTTGTTGTTGTTGTTGTATGTTTTGATTTTTTATTGTTGGATTTTTTTTAGTTATACAATCAGATACATAGTTTTCGACCGTGCTTTACTCAGAGAATTTCTTTGACACCTAAAGCCATATGGGTGGTCAGAGAGAGACGGAAAAAGATTTTTGTTTTTCCAGAGCGGATTTATTAACACAACAATTACTAAGCAAAATCAAGAGCCTGTAGTAATGCTCAGGTGGAACAAATAACCCTTTCCTTTGCAGAACTATTTGAAAAAAATGACAGTTTGTGGGTACAATCAGTCTTAGGTTTACTGTACACATACCCCTCATTTTATATTAATAACAGTATAATATCTGAAAGGATATTGAACACAGAATGCAATGAGCACAAACTTATCATCAATGGAAACAAACGGGGAGACAACTGTATCCCAAAGGGACACCATTCATCTATTTCTAGCCTCATGTTTGATTTTCAAAGCATATTTGCCAGTTTTATGGAAATATTCATCCTGAAGCAGTGAAAGTAAAGTTGAACCTTGTTATGTACATTTCATCCACCAGTGTGCAGATTTACCCTGCGAGTCAGTTCCAAAAGATAAAACATTTCGTGATGCTGTGCATGGTTTCTGTTTAGTCCTCATTTGTACTGACCTTGCATGTTATTTCACAGACTGTTCAAACACACACAGAACACTTTTGTATGCAACTGACTTCAGCTGTACTGCAGGCTTACTGCATTTACTGCTGGTGATGTCTTTCATGAGATCTATCTCTATATTGCCTGAGGTCATACTTGAAACACCTATGTACAGACC
>JACVVK020000333.1:772500-792500 GCA_018292915.2 Batillaria attramentaria | reverse complement strand
TCACCGTGCATTTGTGATGCATGCAGGGAAATAGTCGCAGCAGACATGCCCTAATGTCCGCGTATGCATCTCGTATCAATCTAGACTAGTCTGATACTAGTTAGATCCACTAAAGGAGCTGCACTGAGTCTCAGACTGATTACGTCGGGAATACGATCAGCGTGTATTGCCGTTTAGTCGTTAACAATAGTCGTAAACTTGCCCTAGTCTCCGCTCATGCATCTCGTACGAAACGTTTAGACTCAGCTTCGTCCATCACTTAGTCTCAAACTTACGTCCTAGCCGGCCTCCCTCCATGCATCAGACCCAGACCTCTCCCAAAGGGTCAGATATAATTTAGGTCCGCCCACAGATGCGAGCGGTCGTACCAGTTTGATGTTGCACGAGTCGACGCGAGGACATTTGCGAGTTTTATTGATTCCTTCACCTACGGTAGTACAGAGTGGGCATGAGGTCTGATGGGTGTGGGTGCCAGACTGATGAACCGTCTGCAGAACATTCTCTGCCCATAAAACCGGCCCTTCTTCCACTGGGTAAATAAACCTCGACAGGGAATGGGTCTGGGGCAGGAGAGGCGTTAGGACAGCGAAGACGCTGTGTGTGTACTCTGGCGCTAATATCTTACTCGCTTTCTTTGCAAGAACGACTATCGCTGAGGGGGCTACCCGGTGGCTCAGTTGGTGAAAAAAACACCTTGAGTTCTGGCGCTAATATCACTTTACTCGCCTTCTTGCAGAAGCGACTATCCAACTATTAGGGGATGCCAAGTGGCTCAGTTGGTAAAAAACACCTCGCGTTCTGGCGCTAATATAACTTTACTTCCCTTCTCAGTTGCAGGAACGACTATCCAACTATCAGGGGATGCCCAGTGGCTCAGTTGGTAAAAAACACCTTGTGTTCTGGCGCCAATATAACTTTAAAATTACTCTCCTTCTTGCAGGAACGACTATCCAACTATCAGGGGATGCCCAGTGGCTCAGTTGGTAAAAACCACCTTGTGTTCTGGCGCTAATATAACTTTACTCCCCTTCTCAGTTGCAGGAACGACTATCCAACTATCAGGGGATGCCCAGTGGCTCAGTTGGTAAAAAACACCTTGTGTTCTGGCGCTAATATCACTGTACTCCCACTCTTGCAGAAACGACTATCCAACTATCAGGGGATGCCCAGTGGCTCAGTTGGTAAAAACCACCTTGTGTTCTGGCGCTAATATCACTGTACTCCCACTCTTGCAGGAACGACTATCTAACTATCAGGGGATACCCAGTGGCTCAGTTGGTAAAAAAAAACACCTTGTGTTCTGGCGCTAATATAACTTTACTTCCCTTCTCAGTTGCAGGAACGACTATCCAACTATCAGGGGATACCCAGTGGCTCAGTTGGTAAAAAACACCTTGTGTTCTGGCGCTAATATAACTTTTCTTCCCTTCTCAGTTGCAGGAACGACTATCCAACTATCAGGGGGTGCCCAGTGGCTCAGCTGGTAAAAACCACCTTGTGTTCTGATGCTAATATAACTTTACTCCCCTTCTTGCTGAGACGACTATCCAACTATCAGGGGATGCCCAGTGGCTCAGCTGGTAAAAACCACCTTGTGTTCTGGTGATAATAACTTTACTCTCCTTCTTGCAGGAACGATTATCCAACCATCAGGGGATGCCCAGTGGCTCAGCCGGTTGGTAAAACTGAGGCGCAGTGTGTGTTCTGGTGCTAATAACTTTAATTGCCTCACTATCGCAACAACGACTGTTTCTACTATTGCATCATCCACACAGTTTTAGTAGCACGAAGTACACTTGGAAAATACAGTCAACAGGCACAAATAGGAAAGTGGGTGCCGCTGCACCGCGGCGACACGCTGCTCCTAGCGGAAGTAACCTCAACTTCCCAAAAAGAAGTTAAAAAAAAAATCATTTCGTCAGTCATTCATGTCGAGGCTCAGTCAGCCACGTCGCCAACCTATCCCAACCCATTCCACATTAAAAGCGGAAACTAAACGGACCTCATGCGTTCTTCACGGGAACTCAGCCTGTGAATGAAGACGTCTTGGGGTGTGTTTTTGTGCTGAGCGAGCAAATCTCTGACTTCACAAAACTGCTCCTCTTTTCACGCAACAGGCTACCTTCCCCTTCAGTCCCCCCCCCTCCCCCCTCTCCCCGCAACATCAGCCGACAACAGCCGCAAACAACCGTATCATTACCCACGCGACATCAACTACCTAACGACAGCGAAAACGTGACAGCGAACCGCAGGGGGTCAGTCAGTATGGCCAGGTGCATTCTGGTGCTACCACCATTCATTTTTTTGTCTTTAGCGCATACTCAGTCCAGTTAGTGGCGGGGAACCGGGGTGGCCGAATGGTAGAGCGTTGGACTTCTAATGCTCGGGTCGTGAGTTCGAATCCCGGCTGGGGCCAAATATTTGTGCTGGCTTTCTCATCGTTGCCCCGTCTTTGATATCACCCGTATATGGTGGAAACGGACGTTAAACCCCCAAAACACCCACCCACCCAGAAAGTGGCAGCACCGGGTGCTACCATTTTCAAATGTAAATCATGAGCACTGGAAAAACTCTGTGAATTTCGGTTTGTCGGTTCATTGGTTCGTTGGGTTTATCGTCCCAAGTCACAACGAGGTGATTGGAGATGGACCTCATGGGCAGGTGATAGGGATAGCTACCCAAACTGAACAGTCCAGCTGAGCACTTATTCAATCCAGTCAGACTTTCAGGTCGGCCTCATTTGATTGTATCCTTGACTGTAATGGACAAGTTACACACACAGATCCGGTTCACAGTCAGCGGAAGCGGGGCATCGTGAAACTGAAAAATGCCCGTGTACATATTGTGGCCCTGCCGGGATTCGAACCCGAGACCTTTCGATCTCGAGCCCAACGCTCAAACCGTTGAGCCGCCTACTCCCCCTGTCGGTTTGAAAGAAAGGGAGCGTTTATCAGCCATACAAACGACTTTCACCAACACGTTGCTGTAATGTAACGACTTGTGCATGCCTATCTTCAGTTCACAAACCGTCAAAACCGCCGTCACAACTTTCAAATCGCATTAGCAGCAGAAAAAAAATCCGCCATATTGCCTGCACCCCCCGTAGAACCAGCGAATAGATAAACATCGCAATGCCCCAGTGAAAGAGACAAGCCGTCACTCTCGCTTGTTACCTTTTGACGGGCACCTGTATGCGAAACTGACATAAGCCTAACACAGCGGTTTTGCAAGACATTTGAAATGATGAGGTATGGTCCTCGTGTAGATCATCAGTGCGCGAATTTTCTTTTGCCTTTTTGGCAGCTCTTGTGAATGTATACGTTATCTTTTTTTTTTTTTGGGTGTCGCCTGCCTGCCCCGCCTTTAAAAAAAAGGTGTACACGGCAGGTGAACTCCTAATTGGTTGGGGTGCGGAAGGTGCAGGGGGGGGGGGACGGGGAACCGGGGGAGGGGGGGGGGGATAAGTGTGAAGTGTGCTAGCTTACCCCCTTTGAGGTCCTGGGCCTGCATGTAACAGTCGAGGTTAGGGATTTTAGCCCCGGGTTAAAGTCTAACCTCGAAGTAAACTAGCTTTAAGGTTAAATTTTCTGTTGTTTTTATTTTAATCAGGAAGCGGGTCCATTCCACCATGGTGCCTATGCCGTTATAGAAAGATTTTTTTCTTCCTTTCTTCGCTTCCTTTTGTATTTAATTTTGCTTTTGGGTTTCTTTTGTCCTAGTCTGGATTAGGCCCGTAGCCATGGGTTAAATTAACCTCGAGTTTTACATACGGGCCCTGGACTCATTTTGCCGCTCCCTGGTCTAAGTTAAAGGGCGACAGATATTGAAGCAAAAGCGTTTTTGTCTGTCGTCGACCTTGCATTTTTTTTTTAAAGGAGCGTGGTGTGAGAGTGGGTTTGCACTCTTTGACGCAGAGATACAGGTACAGTCCAGTGATTCAGGCAATTTGGCGTTCTGCATTCTGCCTCTGAGGCCCCTGCAACTGCAGTTTGAACGTTCATCTCATGCTTAAGTATGGTTCGATACCAGCAGAAAATGTTACGCAAAATGCTAATTGATACCCGGCATAATTATGTCACACGCTGTCGTCAGTCACAATCCTCCGTCCGTCATAACCCTAATCCCTACCATCACCCCTCCCTTTCCATCCCCACCACCCAGCGTTAACGTGTGCGTCTCCATTAGCGGACGGCAAGCACAGGCGACAGCAAGCCACCACACCATCCCCACCACGGCCGCTACAACGACCATTAAGGCTGAATACCGCCCAGCGCTATGAAGCGGTAAAGTGCCAACATCAGGCCTGGCCCCGCGGCCCCTAGGGACCCGAGTTCGATCCCCTCGCCCCTCTGCCATGGCGATTGTGTTTGTCGGGCTGGCGGTGTTGGAAATTAGGACACGCGTGAACTGTGCGGACAAGCGTCAGTGGCGCCACCTCGCGAGACTAACGCAATGGAAATGCTGCTGATGCAAGTGCTTGGGGAACTAGCTGTGATGGCGAGTGGATGGATGGAGCGGGCTGCTGTGTGTATACTGATGCTTGGTGGACTATTCATGGGTTGTACTGTATACATGCTCTCAGTCTCATTGTACTGGGGAATTTACAAGCCGGTTTTGTCTATGACTGTTCAGTTTACTCTAATAACCCCACATACAGATCATGAACATAGTTCATGTTTAAAAAATAAAAGTAGTAGTAGTAGTAGTAGTAGTGTGTGTGTGTGTGTGTGTGTGTGTGTGTGTGTGTGTGTGTGTGTGTGTGTGTGTGTGTGTGTGTGTTTGAGACGGTCTAGACAGGCAGGCAGACAGAATAACACACACACACACACACACACACACACACACACACACACACACACACACACACACACACACAATTCCGTGAGAGATAATTGATTACACCTCCTCCTCCAGATTCCACCAACTACTGATCGACCCCCATCTCCTCCCCCACCCTCTTCCCCCATCCCCCGCCCACATACCCCCCCCCCCCCTCTCAACGCGCGGCCGCAGCCACTCACATCACTAATCCATGTTCGTGACTTATCACCTATACAGATTAATGCCCCTTTGGCCAGTGTTCCCTCCCTTAGCACGGGGATTGATTTATGGTAGCAACGGATCTGCCGTTCACAACAGTACGATAGAGCAGTGGGTTAGTGAAATCCTAGAGACTATGGGGCATGTGTGACTGGGCGGTGGGGAAGGAGGGCGTGGTTCCGCATAGTGACATGGGGGGGGGGGGGGGCAGGGTACGGAGGTGTGGGACCTGGGCCGGACGGGATGTGTGTGTGTGTGTGTGTGTGTGTGTGTGCGTGTGTGTGTGTGTGTGTGTGTGTGTGTGTGTGTGCGCGCGCGAGCGTGTTTCAAGTCAACCGGCCACCAAACACCAGCGGATAGCACCTCGTATGAAAACAGCCGCATTTAAATCTGACGCACCACTGAAACCTCCAGTCCTTATCTGCCCAATAATAGCGACAAACTAATAAAAACCCTGCCAGGGAACTCGGCCCCGAATTAAGTCTAATCACCATAACAAGGTAATCAAAAGAAACACTGGCTGACTCAAGAGCGCTGACTGGCCAGATGTGTCTGCCTTCCTATCACCTTCGACCCCAGACAGGTAAAAATCTTCTAGGGGGAAAAATGATCTCCCTCCGGCTGGCACACACACACACATACACACACACACACACACCAGAGTCGTGCCTCATTACCGCCCCTGCCCAATCTCATTACCTCCCTTTGCCTTGCATCAGGAGGGTTACGGGGTGGAAAGAGGTGCCAGAGATAAAGCGCGGACTGTGCTGGTCAGCGGGTCATGGCGGTTACAGGTCGTGGAGTGTTGGACCGAGTGGAGTGGTCAGTGAGTCAGTCAGTGCAGGGTGTGATCGATTTGACAAACAGTGCACTGGCTAGCACTCTTATATATAGTGATTCACACTCATTTACCTCAGTGCCCCCTCCTCACCTCCACCCCCCCCCCCTCTTCCTCCTCCTCCTCTCAGAGGATCAGGGTGATAGCCGAGACGTCAGTGCTCTCTGGTCGTGAGTGAGTTCGAATCCCGGCGAAACATGCGGAATGTATGTATTCCCCAGCTTCGGGACACTGACTTTTTTGTGTCAAGCTGCGTTATCCCGGGGCACTATACGCCTCACGCTGCATAGACTATCCGAAGCACGTCTAGCCTCAAGCTGCATAGACCCGGGGCACTTCCAGCCTCAAGCTGCATAGACCCGGGGCACTTCCAGCCTTACGCTGCTAGACCCGGGACACTTCCAGCCTTACGCTGCTAGACCCGGGACACTTCCAGCCTCAAGCTGTTTAGACCCGGGGCACTTCTAGCCTAAAGCTGCATAGACCCGGGGCTCTTCGCGCTGGGAAGGACATCCCACGTCTAGCCTCAAGCTGCATAGACCCGGGGCACTTCCAACCTTACGCTGCTAGACCTGGGACACTTCCAGCCTTACGCTGCTAGACCCGGGACACTTCCAGCCTCAAGCTGCATAGACCCGGGACACTTCCAGCCTTACGCTACTAGACCCGGGGCACTTCCAGCCTTACGCTGTTAGACCCGGGGCACTTCTAGCCTAAAGCTGCATAGACCCGGGGCTCTTCGCGCTGGGAAGGACACCCCACGTCAAACCTCAAGCTGCATAGACCCGGGGCACTTCCAGCCTCAAGCTGCATAGACCCGGGACACTTCCAGCCTTACGCTGCTAGACCCGGGACACTTCCAGCCTCAAGCTGTTTAGACCCGGGGCACTTCCAGCCTCAAGCTGCATAGACCCGGGACACTTCCAGCCTTACGCTGCTAGATCCGGGGCACTTCCAACCTTACGCTGCTAGACCTGGGACACTTCCAGCCTTACGCTGCTAGACCCGGGACACTTCCAGCCTCAAGCTGCATAGACCCGGGACACTTCCAGCCTTACGCTACTAGACCCGGGGCATTTCCAGCCTTACGCTGTTAGACCCGGGGCACTTCTAGCCTAAAGCTGCATAGACCCGGGGCTCTTCGCGCTGGGAAGGACACCCCACGTCTAGCCTAAAGCTGCATAGACCCGGGGCACTTCCAGCCTCAAGCTGCATAGACCCGGGACACTTCCAACCTTACGCTGCTAGACCCGGGGCACTTAGAGCCTTACGCTGCTAGACCTGGGACACTTCCAGCCTTACGCTGTTAGACCCGGGACACTTCCAGCCTCAAGCTGTTTAGACCCGGAGCACTTCCAGCCTCAAGCTGCATAGACCCGGGACACTTCCAGCCTCAAGCTGCATAGACCCGGGACACTTCCAACCTTACGCTGCTAGACCCGGGGCACTTCCAACCTTACGCTGCTAGACCTGGGACACTTCCAGCCTTACGCTGCTAGACCCGGGACACTTCCAGCCTCAAGCTGTTTAGACCCGGGGCACTTCTAGCCTCAAGCTGCATAGACCCGGGGCTCTTTGCGCTGGGAAGGACACCCACGCGTCATAACGGCTCGGAGCAGCAAAAAAAAAAAAAAAAAACCCAAAAAAACCCCCCCCCAAAACAAAACAAAAACGGAACTGCAGGGCTGGAGGGTGAAGCAACGAAAGCCTGCTGCTGCTAAGTGCTTCTTGGCTTTGGTTTTGGTGATGGTGTCGGCCGAGTGGTGTATTTCTGCACCATTAGCAAAATTCGGCCAGATCATCATAATACCGTGGTACTGCTCATTAGTCTACCGAAAATGCCGTTACGTAGATATTATAAAGTGGCAAAATTTATTTTTTGAAATACGAGGCAAAATAATGCGGTACACCGGGTAGTGAGTGTGTTGAGCCTGGCACCAAACTCTTTTCAAAAAGTGGCTATGCTGATGCCCCAAATTCTTGCGCTAAGTTATACCGTGCAGCTCGGAAAAATGTCTTTGAGGCGTGAAGTTCCGGATGACTGACCCCCGCCATCGGTTCACGTCTGCAAAACTAAACGCTTCAAATTAACCTTTTATGGTTCCGGGTCACGCGTGATCAGCCGAGCGTTGGATTCTGGAGCTGTTGGAGAAGTCTGGAACTCTGAGGGGTCGTTTTCAGTCTTGAAATATGGTTACGGCCCCACGCGTATCTCATCCCCCCCCCTCCCCCCCCCCCCCAAAAAAAAAAAAATAAAAAAAAAATCCCACTTCACCCTCTCCCTACCCCGGCTTCCATCTCACCGAAGTCATTTGTCACCTAATCCATTCGCTCCACCCATCCAGAAGGCAAGTGCACCAGTCCCCCCCCCCCCACCACCACTCAAACCCCACCCCCTTCGCATTCTCTCTCACACACACACACACACACACACACAAGAACTGTATACAAGTCAGTTGCAGGTGCCTTCATCCCCCATCCCCCCCCCACCGTGACCCCCCTCCCCCCCCCCCCCCCCTGCATTCACACACACTTCACGTCGTTCTGTCTCGACGTGATACATCATGCAACAGGAAGCAGAGATCGGCGTCTCTTTCTAGAATCACTTTTGCTGGATCATGAGGCAATGATGCTGTCCCTGTTCCTCTCGGTGTGATGTTTATCGCGGCTCAGACCTGAGCTATTAACACCAATACGTCTCACACAGTTTTGTTCCGTTCAGGGCCGGAATAATCACCAGCAGTTTATGGTATCAGTTTAAATCTGTAATGAAAACAATAAACAACACAAGGGAAAAAAAAAATGCTCAGGGCCCGCATGTAGAAGTCGGGGTTAGGGAGTTTAGCCCCGGGTTAGAGTCTAACCTCGAACTAAACTAGCTCTAGGGTTAAATTTTCTGTTTTTTTTTTTTTTTGTTTTAAACCAGGAAGCGGGCCCATTCCAGGAAGGTGCCTGAGCCGTTATAGAAGGATTTTTCTTCCTTTCTTCGCTTCCTTTTTCTATTTAATTTTGTTCTTGGGTTTCTTTTGTCCTAGTCTGGCTTAGGCCCGTAGCCGTGGGTTAAATTAACCTCGACTGTTACATACGGGCCCAGAACTGCATGCAGGTAAAAAATAAAAAAAAGGTACCCCCACGGGAGGAAAAACAATCCGTTTGTCTCCAGTTATGGTTCCGAATGAGGAGCAATAACTCTCAATAACAGTTGCCTCCCTCTAGACATATTGTCTCCACTGATGCAACTAATATCGGGTTGGTGTTCAGCAGGTTTTGCAAGCTAGAACTCAGTCTCTCTGCCGAGGAAGCCAACTCGTGGTGAGTCTACACACTCAGTTGTGACACGTAGGTCATTTTTTTTTACGAGCATATCGTTTGTACCGAACTTTCACATTGGTTTGTTTGATGCTTGGCTAAGGCCGATCATGACTGATATTACATGGACGCGTTTTTAGTCCGAACACTGAAACACCGAACATGTTGTGCGTGCGTGCGTTTGTGCGTGTGTGTATGTGTGTGTGTGTGTGTGTGTGTGTGTGTGTGTGTGTGTGTGTGTGTGTGTGTGTGTGTGTGTGTGTGTTTCTCGTGTGGCTTTGTCATCGTTGCCTCGTCTTTGATATCACCCGCATGTGGTGGAAAAGGACGTAAACTCCCAAACACCCACCCACTCGTTTCTCGTGTGACACACGGTTACAAAATGCCTTTTGCTTTGCCCTTATTTTTTTCAGAGCATGTTTTGAGCTGTTCTTCATGTTTGTTCGAACAATTTGAAAACGTCTCCCGGCGTGTGCCACTGACGAGCATATCGTGAGTTCGTATCCCGGCTGGGGCCAGATATTTGTGCTGGCTTTTTCATCGTTGCCCCGTCTTTGATATCACCCGTATGTGGTGGAAAAAGGACGTTAAACCCTCAAACACACACCCACCCATCCACCCACCCACTGATGAGCATAATGAGAATCAACTTGGACTTACAAACGACGCGGCACAGGTCTAGGACTCGTGCAAAGGAGGCGAACTAAAGAAGAACGTAAAAACACACGCGCCTCAAAACTGGAGACCGAGAAGGAAAACAAAGGTCAAAGGCCAAGTTCATGTTCTCAGGCACCGCAGACCAATTTTCCCTTTAGAACCACGTACTTATCGCAATCAAAAGGCCCGATACCCCTGGTTGCCGCCAGTTCCTGGGTTTCAGCCTTCTCTCCCCCTGGTGACAAATCTACAACCAGCCCGTCTCTCTGAGACAGGGAAGCAGTTTAGGTCTCAGACTGCCAGAGTAACCTCTCTTGACCTTTTCTCCAATTGAGGCGGTACTGAGACGCTTGGCCTTGCCGCTATGCTCGCAACAGACGCACGGGGGGTTAAAACAAAACGGTCGGGAGTTTTTCCGGTGCTATCAGATGCCGCTCCAAATCATTGCACCGTCAATCAGCGGGTTCCCACGCCATAGCACCGCGTTTTTCCAAATTCAAAACGCCGTAGCACTGCTTGGGTGGGTGGGTGGGTGTTTGGGGGTTTAACGTCCTTTTCCACCACATAGGGTGATATCAAAGACGGGGCAACGATGAAAAAGCCAGCACAAATATTTGGCTCCAGCCGGGATCGAACTCACGACCCGAGCAGTAGAAGTCCAACGCTCTACCATTCGACCACCCCGGCTCCCCTCATAGCACTGCTTGGAAAAACCGCTGTAGATTTTCAGTTGTCGGTTAGAATGATTCAAAGAAGCCGTTTACCACCCAGAAACGTTGCACTAATACGTTACAGGGGCGCCGGAAGATGTTGGGGGGAGGGGGGGGCAGAATCTCAGAGGGGGGAACCGCCCGAGCCACTGAAAGGACGTTGTCCGGAGAAAGTGAAAAGCGGGGGTGGGGGGGGGGGCGTTCAGATGCTGCACAGACAAAAACCTTTCCAAACCAGTGAGCCAGTGAAAGGAAGGACATTGCCCGAAGAAAGTGAAAAGCGGGGAGGGGGGGGGGGGAAGGATTATCAGACGACTTTCTGCCAAGTCATTTTGATATTTCATGCAACAGCTAAACTGAGTTCTCTGTTGGGTGGCATGAGGGAGAGAGCAGGAAGAGGGGGAGGGGGAGGAGGGGGGAGGCAGGGGGGGGGGCAAGACCATGGCTTTGCCCCCCCTCTTGCCATAGTCACCTGATTTTCCAGGGGGGGGGGGGCAAAAAGATACTCTTGCCCCCCCTACTTGCGTACGGGGGGGGGGGGGCAGCTGCCCCCCCCCCCCCCCCGGTTCCGGCGCCCCTGCGTTACTACAATCTAAAGATGTGTTTATGCTCACGTTTTAAAATAACGGCTTTGAATGAGAGCAATCGTCCTCGAAACTTGTGAAGGTCACAGAACATAATTCATATGAGGCAGGCAAGAGGTGGGTGGGGTGGGTGTTTAAGAGTTTAACGTCCTTTTCCAGCACGTATGGGTGATTTCAAAGACGGGGCAACGAGAAAAAGGCCAGCACAAATATTTGGCCCCAGCCAGGATTCGAACTCAGACCCGAGCATTGAAAGTCCAACGCTCTACCATTCGGCTATCCCGGCTCCCCGTATGAGGCAGGCAAGGGAGTAAGTGGGCCTGCACTATTAAAATGACTTTTCCCCTTTTCCCTGTGTTTTTGTGAGTAGGTAAAAGAGCATTTGACCCCAGATTTTTGGTTTTGGTGAAAAGAGGGATGTTTGATGTGTAGGCAAATGGGAGGGTTGACTTGAGGGTGACATATTTTTGGCCATATCCTTGGGCGTGTGCCAGGGCATGAAAAACAGAGTGCACAGTTTTGTTTACGGGGTCGGGAAGGACGCCACACGGGCAGAGTATGAAAATTACGCTGTCCAGGCTTAATTTTTGGCATGCAGCTTGCGGACATGTGTTGCTTCTTGGAACCATTGTGTGTTTTGGTTTTCAAAATCGTTTTCACGGACTTGTGCTGCCTGATATTTGTAGGAGCCAGAGAGCAGCAAAAAATTGTATTCTCTGACCTCAAGCGGCACAGCAACGGAAAAAAGGGCGTCCATTTTGATTACCCCCCGTGAGATGAGACGGGACTCGGGAGTTTCAGACAGACTCAACACGACCGCATGCCGAGCAGCATAGAGGCCGTCACAGAAAGGCAGTGGTGGACGGGCGAGGTGAACCTCGCCTGAAAGTAAAAGGGCGTGACAGGGCCGTTGTGAACCAGACAAACATTGGACAAGTCTCTGACAGCGATCAGTGCTTCTTGGGGAGACCTTGAGAGATAGACTATAGTGCGTATGGTTTTGGGGGGAGCCCGGGTGGCCGAATGGCAGAGCGTTGGACATCCAATGCTCGGGTCGTGAGTTCGAATCCTGGCTGGGGCCAGATATTTGTGCTGGCTTTTTCGTCGTTGCCCCATCAGTCTTTGATATCACCCGTATGTGGTGGAAAGGACGTTAACCCCCCACCCCACCACCACCCCCCCCCAACCCCCCCCCCCCCCCCCCACCGCCGGGTATGGGATTTTCCAGGCGTAGCGATGCTCGATCACCTTGAACACATGTGAACTGAACTGAAGTTTTGACACAGCTTTTAACTCAATTCCTACGAAGTAAGTTTGGGGTTATGCACCGGTGATTTCAATTAAAAAAAAACCCTTCATAATTAATTAAAATTTATCTGTATGGATTTAAATTTGGCATTATGGGAGTGTTACACTTCGCTGCAACAACTTGATGCCCGTTAAGGCCTGGAATCGTTAATCTTGTCTGATCAGTGTTCGCATACAGGGCCAAAACTGAAAAAGAGTCAAAAACGTGGGATACCCATGCGCGGTACGGCCGGAATGTGCTATGGAGCCAGAAGGGGCATTCCCGCCTCTTTTTCATTTTAAATTCCAAGTGAAGATATCTCTTACAACGCTTTCTATAACTAGAGTCAATGCTGGTTTCTAAATGTACTACATGTGTGCTGACTGACGGGGAAGGTTTAAGTTCCGAACTGAAGTTACTTCCCTTACCGGAAGGTCTTCCTTTGGGAACTGTTTCTTTTTGGCATTTTGCCGTGGTTTGTATAAAACGGATATGTCTAAATCAAACAGACGGCTCGCCACAGCACATGTGATAGCCTGTGTGTGTATGTAAGCACATGATCGAGCGAATGGTTTCTTTGTTGCTACGTGAAAGATTGTGGCGCATCTGAACCGCAGCCAAGTTTGATTTTTGCTTTGACTGGCTAAAATGCTCGCTGAACTTCGGACAGGTCTGTTCAGCCACGCTCAGAAGGACATGCAAAAACACAAACAACAACAACAACAACAAAGAACCAAGAGAAAAAAGAAAAAAAAAAGAAAGTCGTACCACTACGATGAAAGGTGGTCGAGCCTCAAGCAGTAGACAAGATCAGAACAGACGAGAAAAAGAAAAGAGGTTATCTTTCAGGTTCAGCGCCATAAGACACGTGCGGGAGCTAAATCAAAATGGCTAATTTGCTCGGCTGACAACCTACGTCGCAAGTTTTCATTCCAGCCACTTTTTGTGCATTCTCAGCAGTTCAGTTGCCCCGTTCACATTTTACGTTCCCATGTCACGCTTAATACGTTTTGCCGAGATGTCGTCAAGTGATTGGTTTAGCTTTCCGACCGTCTAGTCTAAACCCGTCTAGTTTGTGCCTGCTCTCTCTCTCTCTCTCCCTCTCTCTCTCGTGTGTGTGTGTGTGTGTGTGTGTGTGTGTGTGTGTGTGTGTGTGAGAGAGAGAGAGAGAGAGATTTTCTCAGTTTCGAGTAATATTTCTTTCCAGTATTTTTTTCTTTATTTTGCCATAGTTTTTCTTTCTTCTTTTTTTTTTCTTTCTTGTATTTCCTTTTATCTTGCCATTGTAGTCATTTGTTTTTGTAGCAACGGCTGATTGAAAATCACTTCTGTTGGAAAATAAAGTTCGTTCTCTCTCTCTCTCTCTCTCACACACACACACACACACACACACACACACACACACACACACACACACACACACACACACACACACACACACGGCCTTGGTGCAATGGCCCAAGTTGACAAGCTGGGCGGTTTCATAAGACTGACGTTTGTCAATCTCTTTTGAGATTTCACTGATAATCTTAATGGAGAAATGACGTTCCGGTTTGCATCAATCTGTTGAGTTCGGTTACTGAGTGAGCTGACATTTATTCAGGAAACACGCAAAACGTTCTGTTGCTGGGTCTGATATACGGTTACTTCCCTTCGACTGTAAAAGTTTGAAACTGTGCGAACGGAGAGAGAGAGGGGGAGAGAGAGAGAGAGAGAGAGGGAGAGAGAGAGAGAGAGAGAGTGGATGGGTGGGTGTTTAGGAATTTAACGCCCTTTTCCACCACGTAAGGGTGATATCAAAGACGGGGCAACGAGAAAAAGGCCAGCACAAATATTGGCCGGGCCCCAGCCGGGATTCGAACTCACGACTCGAGCATTGAGAGTCCAACGCTCTACCATTCGGCTGTCCCGGAGAGAGAGAGAGAGAGAGAGAGAGAGAGAGAGAGAGAGAGAGAGAGAGAGAGAGAGAATGACAATGATAATGACAATGACAATGATCCTTTATTTATCAACGGTAAAGCTATTGGCACAATTACCATTTCCAAACTTGCCGTTGCTACTCTAAATTACAAAAGAGAGAAAGAAAGAAAGACAGAAAGAAGAAGAAGAAAGAAAAAAGAGAGAGAGATGATGATGATGATGAAACGTTTTTTATTCAGGATAGAGCATTTAGGCATTGCTGCCTATCTTACATGCTGTCCTGCTATTCTACATTAAAGGGTATTGAGAAAAAAAATCAAAACAAACAAACAAACAATAAAAATGTTTAAAAAGAAAAAGAAAAAAGTATGAACTATCTAGGGGAAATACAGGAGAGAAAAATACACACGATAAACAAATCAAAACATACGTGGCATGTGCTGATGATACTGGCTGTATGCCAAGTAAGAAATTTACAGTCGTCTCTAATATTGCAAAACATGTATGTAACACATTTCTATATATATCGTCAGATAAGCGTATCGTGTAGAATTTGTTTGAAGTTTATGAATTTGGAAACGTTTTGGATACTCAGTGGTAAAGAGTTCCACATGGATGCCCCTGAGAGAGAGAGAGAGAGAGAGAGAGAGAGAGAGCATTGACACGATGACGTGAAACCTTTTTCTCTCTTTTGGATAACAGCAAATGTGAGGCAAACTTTGACCCTCGTTTTTAAGACCAAAGGTACACGCACACACATGAAGACAGAACAGAAACCTACCGGTATTCAAAACAGATCCATTTTTTCAGCGTGCAGTAACTTGACGCGAAGCCGGTAATCCCAGTTAAAGCCGTACAGATTAATGCCCCTTTTGGAAGTGGATTTCTCTCCCCCTTTTTTTCCTAGGGACGTTTTCTAACCTCCCTTTATCACTTACATAAATCAAACCAAAATGAACAGATGACCGAGGCACGGAAAATAAATTACTAAAATAGATGTAATCTGAAAGGGGAATTAAAAACGACTGGCTTATTTGTACAAAGTTAACACAACAACTATGTGCGAGAAAGTGTATTAGATCTGTTTCACTTGATGTAAGTGAAACGGTGTGGATTGCACGTGACAAAGTGCACCGGCGCAAGAGACTGTACGTTGGAAATTTTCTTTCTCTGTGTGTGTGTGTGTGTGTGTGTGTGTGTGTGTGTGTGTGTGTGTGTTTTCAGGCTGCTTGTTAGCTCAGCGTGCAAAAACTGCTAAACACAAAGTAATACCCTTTCAGGATTTACGAGTGGTTTGCATGAACTCTATCCAGTGAGTTTTCTAGCTTTCTTGTACTTAGAGAAACCGTTTTGCAAAACGATACCCTCTTTCCGTGGGAGAGTGCCCGTCGGTTTGTTGGCCGGCTGAGAAAAGCCGAAGGACCCGGATAGAACCCCCAGTAAGCAGCTCGGAAGCCAGGAAAAATCGGTATCACTTATCACAGCCCAACCTTGGGGTCGAACCCATGTTTCACAGTACGACAGCGCGGTGACGATCGTCTAGTGGCGCACATGCTAAAGTCGGACACCCTACCTACTGAGCTGTTCACCTCCTGCTTACTGAGGAACTCTTCGTCTCTGACGAGGATATCGATCTGAGTCAGGGTCACCAGAAAACAGGTCGCCCTAAACCACAACGACATCGACCAGATTTCACCGGAAGTGAGGTACCGCGCTCAGACGGTGATTTATCTTGACCTGCCCTTGCCCTGACGAGTGTCTCGTGCACGGTGCCCGATGCCCGATGCCCGCGTTGTCATGCCGAACAGCCATCATGACGGCAAACTATGATTCTGTTTGGCAGAGGACGAGCCGAGTCGCTCAACAAATCGCCATCCTGGACAAGGGAGAGCTCCGGTATCAGGGCCCGCAACCCACGGCGAGGGGACATCACTCGGCCATTACTGTCAAGCCTCGCTTCAGACACCAGCCACGCCCACCAGACGATGACAGGCTTCGTCTGAGTTATTCCCCTTTATCCTGGCACAAACCACTTCTGGTATTGATTTTTTTTTTTTTTTTTTTTTTCGGGGGTTGCTGCGGTACATACGTGTGTGGTGGTGGTGGTGGTGGTGGTGCTGGCAAAACCCCACTATTGGCGAGACTAAGAGAGGCGACTTGGCTGGCATTTTGCTGGGGCATCAGTCTAACCGCATCCTCTTGTCTGACTCGGCGGGTCAAGTCAGTGAGTGTCACCCTGATGTATCGCAGAGCAGCCCCCCGTCTGAGGGCGCGAGATATCGCTGGTGTCAACCAGAACGGACGGATGAATAGAAAACACGACTGTCGGCAACGTCAGGTTATATGAAACACGATTATTTCACGTACTGATGAGCTAAGCTTATAGAAATCCAGATGCAGAATGGACGACAGTTCTATACATCAAACGCTAAAAGGGCCTAAGTGCTAATCAAAGTAATGGTGCTTAGGCCGTTGTATGACGATAGAACTGAGCCACTATCAGGTGACATTCGTCGCCAAGTTGGGCAGGATGGTAAAGTCAACGTGTGCACTACTATGACCACGTTATCAGGTCCTGTAACGCTGGATCTAAAATTTGAAAATAGTTTTATGCCTTCCTCAAACTTTTTCAGTCCAGGGCCCGCGTATAAAAGTCGGGGTTAGGGAGTTTAGCCCCGGGTTAGAGTCTAACCTCGAACTAAACTAACTCTAGGGTTAAATTTTCTGTTTTTTTTTTGTTTAAAATCAGGAAGCGGGTCATTTTAAGCAAGGTGCTTATGCCCTTATAGAAGGATTTTTGTCTTTCTTTCCGAATTCGACTCCTTTTTTAATTTAATTTTGCTTTGGGGTTTCTTTTGTCCTAGTCTCGGTTAGGCCCGTAGCCGTGGGTTAAATTAACCTCGAGTTTTACATACGGGCCCTGGTGTTTCCTTGGTGATCGAAGTTTGACAATAGTGTATAAGTACTCAAAAGTAAGACTGAAAAGACGGACGATTATTATTCTGACCCGGACACCAGGTGCATGAACTGATCTACGCCGATCAAATTCATTCGGTCCGATCCTCAGTGAAGAATATCACGTGACTGGCTCTCTTGTTCAATCAGAAATCCTTAACACCATCACGTGACTTGCTTTCGCGTTCAATCAGCCGTCCTGAAGAACAACACCTGACTTGTTCTCTAGTTCAGTCAACGATCATGAAGAAAATCACGTGATTGTCTCTGTCTCTCTCTCTCTCTCTCTAGCCGAGTCTTTGTGGCTTGCGCGGCTTAAAGCCCAAAAATCACGTGATTCGTTCAAGTAGACGGTAAGATGCATCATTTTATAACCACACTCGTGCCAAATGTTTTCGTTCTTCTCTTGTGCACATAAACGATCCACAGATCACATGATTTCGACGTATTTCTCGAGTTTCTGACTTTCCTGGGCTGAGTAAAAATAAACTAATCATAAATACAGAGAAACGTATGCATCTGAAAGCAGTATTTTGCATCATAATGATACGGATATTGCAAGCGGGAGATTCGGTTCAAGACGCCAGAGACATTCACAATAAAGTTTGTTACTGTCATCAATTTAATCAGATCTGCGTGGGTTTAGATCTCAAGTCAAGCAGAGCAAAAGAGAGATAAAGCAAATTTATCATCATCTCAGTCGTCGAATGCATTCTGTCCAGAGAGGGGATTTGACGGAAATCCACCTGAAAGACAAAATAACTCAAAAAAACAAAAGAGGGGAAAAAAAAATCCAAACGACGATGAAGAAGCGGTGAAGGAACGACAAAACAACACACACACACACACACACACACACACACACACACACACACACACACACACACACACACACACACACACACATACCGTGACACAACACACACACACACACACACACACACACACACACACACACACACACACACACACACCGTGACACAACACACACACACACACACACACACACACACACACACACACACACACACCATACCGTGACACAACACACACCGTGACACAACACACACACACACACACACACACACACACACACCACACACACACACACACACACACACCGTGACACAACACACACACACACACACACACACACACACACACACACACACACACACACACACACACACCGTGACACAACACACACCGTGACACAACACACACACACCGTGACACAACACACACCGTGACACAACACACACACACCGTGACAAAACACACACACACACACACACACACACACACACACACACACACACACACACACACAACAAAACAAAACATGAAAAAAGAATCCCAGCGATGAAGAAGCCGGCGAAAGCACGAGATATATATCACGCCCTGTTAGAAGGCATATTCTGGCTTGGGTGCTCGGAGGTAATAAAAAAGATTATTTGGAGTTTGTATTAGCATACAGCAAGCCCCTTTTATGACAGAGATCCGTGAAGTTTCCATTCCCTCAATAAATAGGGTTTAGTTCTATGGGTCGGGACTAAATGAGGACATGCACATTTACGCGAACAGAGGCAACAAATGTCAAGAATGACAAACTTTAGTGTCGCTTGACATTAATTTTGCGACATTCACCGACTTGCGTTTGGTCCCCAATATTTTGTGAGATAACAATACTTTTATTGTAACAATCTCTGCGTTTATTTTTTCACGAGTCTGCTCCGAAAGGAATTTGTGCGCCACGAAGTCTGCACTCCCCCCACCCCCACCCACTCACCGGGGCCCTCTCCCCCCCACCCCCACCCACTCACCGGGCCCCTCTTCCCCACCACCACCTCTCCCCCCCCCCCCTCCGGAACAGTCTACCGATGAATAACAATAATAATAATAATGAATAGTACTTGTTTGGCGCTTAGTCTCACAGGAAAGCAACTCATAGCGCTAAAACAGCAAAACAATGAACAGCAAAACCATTAAAAAATTTAGCACATTTAAGGTCTCAGCGCATAAGCATCTACCTTCTACACAACAATGTATATTCCTTGCTGTTCCTTGCTTCACCGCCTTTTCTACCAACATAACCAACAATAAGAGTTCGTGCAAACCTTAGTATATCAGTTATCCACTGTTTTGAAAGATACCCACCACACTTATTACTATTACAATGAATGAATGAATGAATGAATGAATGAATGAATGAATCAATCAATCAGGCTCCTCATCCCCACATTCGCTGTTCCGTGTTCCCGACTGCGAGCCCTTTGTACTGGCTCTGTGTGTGTGTGTGTGGGGGGGGGGGGTGTTTATATCTTTTTTTCTAAAGCCAGGAAGCATTACTAATAGCAGCGGCAGATACGTTCAGCTGATAAATAAATAAAACTCCAATGTTTAATGACCCCCCCCCCCCGCCCGTCACCCCTCTCCCCCTTCCTCTCCCCCCCCCCCCCCCCGCGCCACCCATCCCCGCCCTCCTCCCAGTACGCCAAGCTTCTTACCCCCACCCCACCCCTCCCCTCTGTTCCTCACACATCGTCCTTTATGTTTCAACACTGCCTCGTGTGACAGCAGCCCCCGCAAATCCCGACCGGCCGTTACAGTAATCTCACATAATGCCCCCCGGGTTAAACGGTCGACACCTCTTTCTCAGCGTCCACGCCGCACTTAATGATTTGGAGGACTGTGACAGA
>JACVVK020000333.1:767500-770000 GCA_018292915.2 Batillaria attramentaria | reverse complement strand
ACGTTTTCGTTTAGAGCACGGATAGGATAGGGTATACTTGTGTACTTTACTACAAGGAGGTCAGTGTATAGCGAGGAGCGTGTGATTGCCGGGAGCGGGGGAAGTGAGTGTGTGTGTGTGTGTGTGTGTGGGGGGGGGGGGGTGTTGAAGCTGCGACTGCTCGCCGGTTATCACCGCTGAGAGCACAGTCAAAGACAAGAGTATTTAAATCCCTTTTCATTTAGAGCCTGGATAGGATAACGTTATACTTGTGTACTCGTGTACAAAGAAGGTTGGTGTATAGACAGAAGCGTGTTACTGCCAGGGGACTGTTCAGTTAGGATAGCTGTTCCTACCCCACCCCACCCCACCCCAGCCCTAGCTGTCAGTTGTACTGGTGAATTCATTAATGTCCACGTCTTTTATTCGTCTTTATGCCGCACTGATTTGCCTCTACTGAGGACATTAAAGATACACATTGAATTGAATCGAATTGAACTGCACTGCGTTGCGCTTGTGGGGGAGCCGGGATAGCCAGATGACAGAGCGTTGGACTCTCAATGCTCGGGTCGTGTTCGAATCCCAGCTGGGGCCAAACATTTGTGCTGGCCTTTTTCTCGTTGCTCCCGTCTTTAACATCACCCACGTACGTGGTGGAAAAGGACGTTAAACTCCCAAAAGACTCACCCCACCCCACCCGTGTTGCGCTTGTGAGTACTGAGTAAAGTGAGGAGCAGAGCACTGAGTCTGAATGCAATATGCTGGTGTCTGTCTGTCTGTCTGTCTGTCTGTCTGTCTGTCTGTCTGTCTGTCTGTCTGTCTGTCTGTCTGTCTGTCCGTCCGTCCGTCCGTCCGTCCGTCTGTCTGTCTGTCTGTCTCTCTCACGCACGCACGCACGCACGCACACACACACACTCACACACACATACCGACTCCGGTCTTTTATAGTGCTCCTACCTCGCTGAAAGAAGTCATTATTATATTACGGAATTTTCCCCCCAGACTGAGACAGCCTGGGAACTTTACCTCAGGAGACGAATTCGGGGAGAAGACATCCACAGTTACGTACAAATCAGCGTGGGATGATCTCTTTCTCTGGGAGCGGGTAAACAGCTTTTGGAAGCATATCTTAGCTCAGTCTCATATTATCAAGGCTAGGCGCCGAGAAAACCGATGATGATGCTCTGTGCAAAGACTGTGAGGGCAGCACGTGCTTTGTTCCATGATACTTTCCATGTATTAATTTGTCAAAGCGCCGCGAACTGAACCCAACACGCACGCTCACGTGATTGTGAATCACACGCATTCTCTCACACACTGGACATAAACACATTACAATCACGTGGTGCGAAGGGCCAGCTCAGCTATTTAATTTTCGGAATTTAGAATTGCATTTATTTTTGAATTTCTGTGGGCTAAACATTTCCAAAGCACAGCACACATAGAGCTCAGATTTGTGTAGACGCCTAACCCCCCCCCCCCCTGCCTTTGAGCCCCAAGTATGTGCTCAACGCTGTGATTAGCGCCGTAGAGACCTGCCTACCTGGTCTATTTAAACTTCAACGGCTCCGGATTCGGTACCTGTCTCAAGGTTTTTTTTGTTGTTTTTTTTCAAGTTTCAAAGTTTTTATTGTCATGCGCATAAAAGCACCAAGAAAAACATGCAATAATGCAAAATAATCACAACAAAGAAAAACAGGAGTTTGTTCATGTGGGATGAAAGGAAGAGTGAAAGAAAAGGGAGAGAAAGAAAGCTGGAGACAGTGGGGGAGCGAGAGAGAGAGAGAGGAAAACTGGGTATACCACTGAACAAGACAGAGGAAAAGGAAACACAAGGAGCACAAGAACCTGGAGAACATCCATTAACCAAAATCAAGTTGAACACTGTTCTTGCATAGCACCTCTCTTACAGCTTCACTACAAACCTGTAGCAGTTACAGAGATATGACAGTGGAGTGGAAAGTAGGGAAGGAGGACTGAGAAAGACGAGCGAAATAAAAGAAAACAAGAAAAAGAAAGAAAAAATATGAGTAGTAGTATCCACTGCCCCGGATGCGACTTGACTCTGTGCCGGCAAAGAAGAATATGCTGCATTTGAAGCGAAGAGTTAGTGCCTATACAACACCGAGAACAATACTAAAATATTTACTTACCTGTCTCATAAACGTAAAAAAAAAAAAAAAAAAAAAAAAATCCCCAAACACCCACAATCTTAAACACTTTCAAAGCGTTCGCTGGTGTGCTTAGAGCCAGTTTTGTCTTGGGCAATCCAGGTTTGGAATTTTTCAAGGTTACTGCGGTAATCTTCGAACGAAAATATATATCGCCTACTTCAGCAACTCTTTGAAAGGAAGGGCATACGTGTACCTTTAAGTTTTTTTTCTGCCCCCCCCCCCCTCTCTCCCTCTCTCTCTCCCTTTGAATTCAACAAATTGAAACTCTGCCATCCTTTTTGTTTAATGGCTACTACAAATAGACAATCTCACCCCGTGGCATTTTTCTGGATACGTAACTATCGATT
>JACVVK020000333.1:747500-762500 GCA_018292915.2 Batillaria attramentaria | reverse complement strand
ACCGCTGAGACGGAAAACGAAGCTCTAAGACTGTGTTGTATAGATCGCCACTGCATTTCGATGGCAATTTCTATACCACCCCAGAACATGCTGGTGCAGTAACGTCAGTAGATTACGTCACCTTGGAAAGATTTCGAATTTGCCAGTAAGTTGAGGAATGTTCTCGATCTGACCTGTTTAGTACATAAGCATCCCTGCACAGCGTTCTGGGTTCTTCTTTCATGAATTTGTTCTCCACGCATCTTCTATTTATAAAGTATTGGAGTTGTATTCTGTTGTATCCCGTGTCTTCTCTGCGAGTGCACGAAGAGAGCGACATAGCAGGCGTAAAATACAACAGACTGTTTGCCAGATAGAAGGATATTTCATCTGGCCATCGCGACCGTTCTCGTCACTTTCTTGCATCTACTAGCAGAGAAATACGACTTTGTTTGAGTCTTCCGGTCCATTCTTAAACAGACTAGGACACGACAAATCTTCTAAAAACAGCCACCAATCAGGCGCCGTCTAACTGGTCCCCAGTCCGCAACCAAATAAAGCCTGCTCATAACTGGGCACAGCGCGCGAAACACACATGTGCACATCGCAGTCGTTGCGCTCGGTGTGTCTACTAACTACAAAACTGAACACAGCTGTGCTCGGTGACAAACCGATTGAAGATGCACTGTCTGCCATGTTTGCGCGCCTAGTGACGTAGTCAGTACAGCCAATCAGAATCTGTTGTGGAAACCACAGTCACAGTTTGGCTATTTGAAATCCAGGTTGATGTGTAGACGCCACAGCGGCGGAAACCCCCAAATCACAACTGCGTCACAACTGTGGACAACACTGTGGCGCTCCGCAGATGAAGCGTATCCGATGAAAAGTTTCTACCCTCTGTTGTATTGCCTGTCTTATGTATTGAGACGTTAACTGTTTTAGTTTTGAGTGAAGACGTTGTTAGGCGGTAAAAACATGACCGTTGTAAGGGGATAGGAACTTGAGTTTACTTATTACTACAAGTTTTGCTTGTTTATGCTCACTAATTGTTCAGTTAGAAAATCCGTATTGCGTGCAGTAAACTTGTTTAAACCAGCTTGACTTTTGCGCTAAATTCTATCTGTCGCTGTCTCCAGATTCATTATCATTCTGCAATGTCATTGTTTTCTTCAGTCTTGTTTTAATGTGACGTGAGTGTGGCTACGGCTCTGCACCTGAACTTGATAGCACTAGATTACATCTTAAACGTGTTTATCACGCATGTGACCCGTAAAGTCACCCCCAAGCTATTGTATGACTCTGTGTGTGTGTGTGTGTGTGTGTGTGTGTGTGTGTGTGTGTGTGTGTGTGTGTGTGTGTTATGGTAGGCACATATTCATCTCTTCTGAGATGCTCATGGCACCGCAGGGCTGGAAGACGAAGCAGTGAAAGCCTGTTGCAGCTAAGTGCTACTTTATATGCAAACCTCCACCCCGCTCCGCGCGCGCGCGCGCGCGCGTGTGTGTGTGTGTGTGTGTGTGTGTGTGTGTGTGTGTGTGTGTGTGTGTGTGTGTGTGTGTGTGTGTGAATTACATCCGATTCTCTCCGGTGAAAGTGTCCGTGTACTCCGCCATTGTTCTTGCACGCCGGCGTAATCTCCATGGACATTTAGTCTTGACCTAAGTGCCACTTTTAATTTATGCTAAAGCTCTTTAAAATTCAACACTTAAGCATTCAACACAGAACAACATACGCGCGTTCAGGCAGACCTTCATTCAAGCGTCCCTCAACAGACAAAAGGCTACGAGTAACCTCAAGGTCTCAGAAACAATTCTCCGCGATTAGGAAAGGGTTCAAAAATAAAGGACGAAAGTTATAAATATTCTGAAACTGAGAGAGAGAGAGAGAGAGAGAGAGAGAGAGAGAGTTAATTTATTTTTCAAGGATGAAAGATTAGGTACAGCGTCCTTTCTTCTATCTTGTCCTTGCTACATTCTACTACAACAACAACTATTACTACTGCTACACACACACACACACACACACACACACACACACACACACACACACACACACACACACACATACTCTCCCCAACCGAACTCCAACCCTAAAATGACTCCGCCAAAACCAAACTGACTTCTCGAGTCCAAAAAGCCGCGTGAAAAACGGCAATAAACAAAAATGCCAAAATGGTCAAATATACTTAAACTTGAAATGGAACATGAAACATCACACGAGAGAGGAAGAGGGCGCGCGCGCGCACACACACACACACACACACACACACACACACACACACACACACACCAACCGAACTCCAACCCTGACTCCACCCAAACCAAACTGACTTCTCGAGTCCAAAAAGCCGCGTGAAGCAGACATCATATGATCAAAGGTCATCTATTTGTACTGTTTGAGCTGCGTGACCGGTAAGCGAGACCCACCTGAGAGAAAAACGCTCGCGCAATTATTGTGCTGCGGTCCTCCCCCGTCAGGTGAAATTGACACAGCATGAGGAAAAGACGAGAGACTATGCGTGACGTGGAGTGAACAGGTATGCACTGTGGGTACGTGTCAGGTGGTGGAGGGGGAGGGGGAGGGCAGAGTGGGGGTAGGGGGGGGGCGGAAAAGATCGGGGAGGGGGGTACGGAGGATACAGTGAATGTACCTTCCGTTGTGGAGGATGTGTTTCGGTTTCGTAGGCGGAAATGGCCTCGTTTAAACGGGTTAATTTTATCTTTGCCAAGCCAAACTTATGTTTTGCAACGTACAGTGCACCTGTATGCTTGCAATACTGTCAGTATCTTGATGATTAGTACAACTCTTAGTGCGATACAATGCTGTTTCAACTTTGTGCGAGCGGTCGGTCAAACATTGAAATTCTACGGCTGTTGTTACACTACTGGAGCGCTCAGTGTGGGACGGTCGCCTCGTCATCGAGTACGCTTCTGTTCGGCTCAGTGCCAACATTGACAGACGCTGTCACTGTCCAGGTGTCTAAGTGGTAAGATGATAGATAACAGCTGAGAACGGCTATGATCTGTGAGGACAAAACTACGATGTAAGCATTAGCCCATTAAGTAGGTCCCGTACAGTTTTTTTTCCCAATCAGGCTGTATTCGTCCGTATTTTTGACTACTAGTATCCGCTCTTAAAACTGAAAGGCTGATTCGGTGAAATTAGTTCATTAACACGTCTGTTTTGTTTGCTTCAGCCACGACATGGCTCTATCCTACCCTTCTTAGACCCATTCTAACCTTCCAACAAGAAATGTCGAGTCAGCGATTTCTCTGTTATCATTGACAGCACAACTGCGACTTGCAATGCTTTACCGCTGCTGCCGCCGGCTACGTTTAAAATTTTATCACACAAGGCCATGATAGCTTACCTGAGAATGCAGGAATTATCAGAAATCTGCACGCGCTTTTGCCTACAAAAAAAAAAAAAAAAAGTTTTGTGTAATCAGTGCGCTAGCTAAGACGGGACTCTGGTCACGTTTAAAGTCAATGCAACTGAGTCAGAGGCGAATTTATCATATCAATGTTTAGAAGTTTGGATCGCAACACACTTCAACAGTTTTAGAAGTCTACGGAAAGACAAGCGCCCCACATAAAAACTGAGGAGTGTGTGTGTGGGTGTTTGGGGTTTTAACGTCCTTTTCCACCGCATACGGGTGATATAAAAGACGGGGCAACGATGAAAAAGCCAGCACAAATAGCTGGCCCCATCCGGGTGGGTGGGTGTTTGGGAGTTTAACGTCCTTTTCCACCACATACGGGTGATATAAAAGACGGGGCAACGATGAAAAAGCCAGCACAAATAGCTGGCCCCATCCGGGATACGAACTCACGACCTGAGCATTAGAAGTCCACCGCTCTACCATTCGGCCACCAAAACTGAAGAGAAACATAGAACGTGCAGTATACTAACATATTCTACGCAATATTAAGTCGGCGCTGATAATTGTAACATTTCTTGCGGATCGTTGACTAAAACCATGCATACCTTGTCATCCGACAGCCTAACTCAATGGAGGTTGTTATATCTGAGTGCCAAAACGCCCTATTTCTGCAGTGTACACTAGCGACACCTACCGACAAATGGTGAAAAAGCCTAAGTGCTTATTATATTCTATGGCGCTTAGGTCTTTTTACCGAATAAAGGTAGACGTATTAAATAAAATTATAGGCACCTGCAAGGACGGTGAGTCAAGCTTGAAACATTAGACACGTAGCCTACATTGATGTTTATTTATGTGGTCGACGGAGGGGGGGGGGGGGGGCATCTCGCCACAATATCGTCGTAAAACGCCTATAAACATAGATCAATTGAGGAAGACACAAACGGTTACTCTAGTTCGAGACCCCTCCTTGCTCCTCTCCCTGTCTGCTCAGTCCCGTCTTCCCCCACCCCCCTCCTCCCTTTTCATACACACACACACACACACACACACACACACACACACACACCGCGCGCGCACACACACACACACACACACACACACACACACACACACACACACACACACACACACACACACACACTGACACCGCGCGCGCACACACACGCACACACACACACACACACACACCGCGCACACACACACACACACACACACACACACACACACACACACTGACACCGCGCGCGCGCGCGCGCGCACACACACACACACACACACACACACACACACACACACACACACACACACACACACACACTGACATTCCCTCCTTTTCAGTCCGTCTCCTTTTGTAGCCATAATTGCTGGCAGAATCAGTGACAAAACCGAATCAGCAGCTCTTAAAAGCAAAAATAAACAGAACAAAGAACAAGTTTTATCCTTCAGTCCTCCATTCCGCAGTCTGTATTCCCCTCATAAAAAGTCTTCAGCCGTGTACTTAGTCTCAGCTCACGAAATACACAAGTTCTCTGACAGCCCCTCCCCCCTCCCTGCCCCCATCTCTCAACCTCCCCTCCAGCCCTCGTCACTTCCTTGATTTGTAGCCCCTCCTCCCTCCCCCCTCCCCCGACCCCCTTCATCACCCCCCCTCCCCTTCCCTCAAACGACCACCGTCAAGCCTTCCCCCAGTTTTTGGTCGGTGTAATCAGTTGCACAAGCAGCGACAAATCAAGTCTTGTCCGAGGCGGTAAGAACTTCTCAATGCGCCACGGCCAAATAAAGTGGAATTAGAGTCTGGTTTGAGCCACAGCGTAATTGTGTCGCAAAGACATTTATCACCACCTACACCCCCTCCTCTTTTTCCTCCTCCTCCCCCCCCCCCACCCCGTCCTCCTTTCCTTCAGCCTTCCGGCTGTCCTACGCCACCCAGCCACCCTCCCTCCACCCTCGTTGCCCTTTCCACCCAACAACCTCCTCTCCTCTCAGAGTTCATGTTCAGACACGCTTAAACCAGGGTGACCTCGCTAGGTGAAATACGGCCAGGTAAGTAACGGGACTCGACTTCTCGCTCTCTCTCTTCTTTAGGCTCGGGAGACGCAGACGGACCCCTGCTGCTCCGAACTGTGGCAGCCAACGAAGCGCAAATCGGTCAAGTGAGAGAAGAAGAAACTGTGTGGCACTGTGGCGACACTGACGCCCTTATGCAAGGGGGGGGGGGGGATAAAGATGGTGGAGTTAGATAAAGATTGTACTACTGTCTACAGTTTCGAATTTCGACGGTTCGTGAAATTGTGTTGAGTGTGGATTTCTGTTTCTTCGTCACTGCCTGTTTCTAAGCCACGTACCAACGTGCGGTTACTACTGACATAAACGCACACACATACACACACACACACACATACACACGCACGCACACACGCACGCACGCACACACACACACACACACACACACACACACACATACACACACATTCTGTAACCCTACGGACTAAGTAGCTGTGGTAGTAAAGGAGGGGGGGGGGGGGTAGTGTTGGGGACAGGGGTCAGTGGCGAGAGGTGACGGTTTAATTCCAGGATCAAGTAGTCAGCCATCCGAAGATAATCCTACATACTGACCTGCTACACCACAATCTAGTTATACCAACGGAGGCCGCCCCCGCAAACGCTTCAGTACAGAAACACAGAACGCTCGGGCACAAGGCGATGAGCGTAGGGCGTTCCGTCCACGCGCTACCGGCGAGGTTATACTGTCCAGGCCGGAGAGTTAGTATGTAAATGTAGATAGATACATGTACAGACCCAGACACTACAGACGGCCAGAAGACAGGTGAAAAATGGCAGACAACAAAAGCCAGAATTCGGGTCAGGGTTGTTTCCTTTGAGGGCTGGTTCCAACTTGTTCCCAATCTGCCCCATCCTGCTCGGTAACAGGTCTACTGACGCGGCTGAGAGAACAATACATCGTGCACGGACGAGTTAATGGTCTGCGATCTCAACGAAAAGTCACAAACAGTGCGTTTAAAAAACATGATCGACAAAACTATCCGACTGTTCAAAAGGCACAGTCAACTCTGTCACAGTTACAGAGATTTTTCAGCGTCCCTGAAACAACTAGAAAAGCCTAGGGCAGCCTGATTTCACAGCCAAGTTTGCGTTTTGACGTTGCGCGAGAAAGATTGTCAGTGTATAGTCTTCTCGTGCAGCACTGACACAACACCCGCTACACGCTGTAGCGATGTGTCTCACTCACTGACCAACAGCACAATGAAGTCACTCAAACTCACGCTCAGGGTCTCCGAGGCGCTGAAAACTCGGCAGCTCTGACAGAGCTGCCTGCATTATGCACAGTCATAGGAGTCTCAGTAGGAAAACAACAACAACAAACAACAACAAACAACAAAACAACGACCAACCCCCAAATTAAACAAACAAACAAACAAACAACAACAACAACAACAACAACAAATGTTTGCGGGTTTTTTTGTGTTTTTTTTTGCTGAGATTGCAGACATTTAAGGAAAACTTCTTACAACACCCACAGTGACCCCTTCTGGTCCGGTGTCCACAAGGTGTAGTCAAAATGGTGCGAGTGTTTCCAGTGCTAATCCGCTTAAAAAATTTCAACGATTGCTCTCGCGCAATGCCTTATATTTGAAATGTAAAGATGCACACCTCACGTGTTTGTATTGTAGTAACGCTTTAGTCAAAGTCATTGTCTGGTTGATGATAAACGGCCGCTTCAGTTTCTCAGTTTTACACCGACAAACCGAAGTGAGTTGGAAAGACTCGGTGCTACTCAAATACGAAAATGGAAACAACACTTCTTGCTTCTGCTTAGCCCGGAAACACTCTATCTTGTCAGTGCTACATACTTCAACATAAGTCAAGGACCACCTTGACAGACAGGTCTAATTGTTAAGAATTCACCAAAAATAGAGATCAAGGAATCTTTCAAATTTTTTTTTGCTGTGAAAGTGTTAAACGGTTAACAATGCATCCTGCAAAGCTTGCTGAAGCTGAAAAACCACCAAGTGCTGCACGGACATTTTCCAGGAATTTTAGCCAAATTTGCAAGTGGACCTTGACTAATGTTGAAGTCTGTACTATCTGTAGTGGAGTAGCACCGGACACACTCCCGTTTATTTTGACTACAGCCCGTGCCCAGGCTGACTCCTTCAAACCCGTTGTCCCGGCCACGTTTTGGTCACGACTGAGGAAACGTTTGTCACACTGTCTTGTTGTCAGTCTCTGATGGGGTTCCAGGATGTGTACTGAGTACGGACGGAGGGGGCGGGGGTTGGGGGTCGTCACGACTGGGGGTCAGGCTGGTTTCTCTCTCTCTCTCTCTCTCTCTCTCTCTCTCACACACACACACACACACACACACACACGCACACACACACACACACACACACACACACACACACACACACACACACACACACACACACAGCTGAACCTTGGGAGTTCAACGCCCTTCAGTCAAGTTCATTCACCACGGAAACGGCCAGAAGTCTAACTTAGTAAACTTTAACCCCGTCTGAACTGAACTTTACACGGTAGTCCAACGTTCTCGCAAATAATGAACGTGTCAGCCACTGCACGCTTAACCCTCCCCCTAAAATAAGAGAGAGAGAGAGAGGGAGAGAGGCCTCACTACAAACGTTCTGGAGGTGTTTCAGGTTAATTCTCTGATACGCAGCCTTCCACATCTACCATGCAGTAATGCAGAGAAGAGCTCATTCTGAATTCAACTCTGGAGTCTTATAAACCCCCTCCCCCCTCCCCCCTACCCTCCCCCCCCTCTTGTCACCGACAACACTTTCCCTGCCAGATGACCTTATGCCACGTGACCTTATTCTGAGGTCACGTGCACCGACTGAAACTCACAGGCCGCAACTCTAAAAAAAGAACTTAAAAAAAAAAAAATTAACCGATGTTCAGCATTTTGAAATCAGTCGTTAACAACCTCACGGCTGATTCTGCTGCTCGTGACGACTTTGTCCTTTAAGCACGGTTCATCACAGAAGGCGATAAAATTGCGGACGACGTACTTTGGAAACGGAAAACTGACGTGCTGACATTGATTTTGCATCAAGCCGTGGTAGTAGGCGATACGGTACTGATCGACTGAGGCCGTGGCCTCAAAGCCTTGCGTAAGCCGGAGTTCTAGTGCTGTTCCATGTACTGACTGAGGAGGACTTCAACAGTACAGCGCATCATTTTACGCTTAATACCAAAAGCCTGAGAACGATTTTTTTTTTATAGAGGAGTTAATCAGTTATGTAGACGGACATGACTCAGAAAGGCCGACAGACAGGAAACAGGAGAGAGACAGGCAGATAGAAAAACATATGAAGATTGAAAGACAAAATTATAGTCATACAGACAGGAAGGGGAAGAAAGGACACGACAAACAGACAGACAGACAGACAGGAAGGCAGACAGAGCAAAATGCAGGGAGAGAGGAAAGACAGAAAACGGTGAGCGGACCGAAAAACAGACGGATGGGCCTAGTTTCACAGACAGACAGACAAACAAACAGACACAGCACAGTACAGGCAAAACATCAAACAGGGCATACTGATGAAGAGACAGACAAACCGACAGTCAGTCAGACACAGCACAGGGATAACTTTACGTCACGTAGGACATACCGACGAAAACTGAGACAGACGGACGGAAAAGGTAGATGATCAACAGACAGACGAAACAGACAGACAGACGGGTGGATGGACATACAGACGGACAAACAGGCAGACTGACGAACAGACAGACAGACAGGAAAAAAAGAATGTGATACAGGTCATACTGACGAACAAAACAGATGAACAGACTTATACGAAGAAAACTAATCAACAGACTGACATAAAAAGACAGACGTAAAGACAGACAGACAGACAGACACTCATCCTACCTGTGCGCCACGCCCCGCTCGTGTAGGTAGTGGAGGGCAGAGATGAGTTGTCGGATGTAGGGGCGCGCCTTGTCCTCCGATAGTCGGCAGTCCTTGTGGCAGCGGATGAACGTCTGTAACTCCCCTCCCCCCGCCAACTCCAGCACCAGACAGTGTAGCGTTGTCGCCTGGAGGTATGAGATCAGATCATCATCATCATCACCACCATCATCACCATCACCATCATCATGGTATACGAATAGGACGAAAAATCATCATCATCGTATAAAAGTAGGACGACAAGTCATCATCTTCGTATAAAAATAGGACGAAAAGTCATCGCCATTGTATATAAATGGGACGAAAAGTCATCATCATCGTGCAAAAATAGGACAAGTCATCATCTTAATTAAAAAAAAAAATAGACGAAAAGTCATCATCGTATAAAAGTAGGGCGGCAAATCATCATCGTCGTGTAAATAAATGGGACGCAAAGTCATCATCATCGTATATAAATGGGACGAAAAGTCATCATCATCGTATATAAATGGGACGAAAAGTCATCATCATCGTATGTAAATGGGACGAAAAGTCATCATCAGCATACAAAAATAGGACAAGTCATTATCATCCTATAAAAGTAGGACGAACATAACAAACAACAAAATTCATCACTGTCATTAGAAGAAGAAAACTCTGGAACGATTTTCACCATCCTACTTTGCTTTCAATTTGGTTTGTCTGTTGGGGTTATCTAAAGCATGTAGAAAAACAGAGAGAATCAGGGACTTTGAGAAAGCAGCGACGATGGTGGGAGAGGCATCTGAAGGTTGTTCCTGAACGCAACACCATGGCAAGTGTGGTGGTGGGGGGTGGGGGTGGGGTGGGTGGGTGGGTGGCGATTTAACGTCCTTTTCCACCACATAGGGTAATATCAAAGACGGGGCAACGATGAAAAAGCCAGCACAAATATGTGGCCCCAGCCGGGATGCGAACTCAAGACCCGAACATTAGAAGTCCAACGCTCTACCATTCGACCACCTCGGCTCCTCGGCAAGTGTGGTATGGGCTGCGTAAATGTGTACAGTTAAACACTTCAGAGGTTCAGATTTACTCATCTATTCGTGTGTGTGTGTGTGTGTGTGTGTGTGTGTGTGTGTGTGTGTGTGTGTGTGTGTGTGTGTGTGCGTGTGTGTGTAGTTTCATTATTTCTGGATTGCGCAAAAACGATTGTGCAACTCTGTGCGCAAGAGAGTGACCAAGCGTTTTGTTTGTTTGTTTGTTTTTTCTGCCCCAACTCTTCGCCAGCTCCAGTGGTGTTTCTCCCAGGTCAAGGCTGAAATCCACGGAGGGCTCGGAAGCGATCAACTTTTAACTTTGAAGACTCCGTCAGAAAGGTTAGGAAGGACGCAACACTAGGAGTTTCACAGGCAGGAAGAAGTCACCGACAGAACCAAACAGGTCGTACATCTTGGGCAAGAGTCTGCGGAACAAACCCCGGATTGCGAAACACGCTCGATGTGCGGACTGAACCAGAGGTCCGCCGATTGCTCCGAATCAGTCATGGCCCGGAGAGATGGCGAGAGGACGAGATTGAATCAACCCTTCAAACTAACAGCGCCTTATTCACCGATTCTGACAGGCCGGGCGATTTAAGACCGTCTGGGAGCCGAGTTTTGCTTGTTTGTCTCTCCGTCTTTCTGTGTGTTGCGGGTGCCAGTGGGTGTAACTGTGCCATCTTGATCCTCAGCACGGCACCCTATCAGTGACCGCTGAGACAGTGAAACGAAGCCGCAGCCCTGAAGTACAGCAAGTGCATGGCATCAATATTGTTCATTGATTCAAACGACTTTATTGTGTCCGTCAGTATCGTTGATTCAAACGACTTTATTGTGTCCTTATGTATTGTTCGTTGATTCAAACGACTTTACCTTCAAGTATTGTTCGTTGATTCAAACGACTTTATTGTGCCCTTCAGTATTGTTCTTGATTCAAACGACTTTATTGTGTCCTTCAAGAACAATTTTGATTTTTGACCAGTGGCATGAATAAATAAAATAAAGGGTTAACATTTTAAAGGCAGCTTCACTATGTGTGGACTATTATAAGACGAGCAAACTAAAACTGATAAGAAAGGACGCAATGCCTCGTTTTTATAAATGTGATCAAAAGACATATTATTATATTGTGCTAAGTGAATAAAATTGATTCACCACTGATTTACCAACTTACTAAACTGAGCTTATAATACTGCTGGTTAAGAATAAAAATTACATTGCAAAATGACACTTGCATAGGTACAAATTTTGTCTCATGCGAAAAACAAAAAAACAAAACAAACAAACAAACAAAGAAACCAACAAACCAACAAAGCAGAACCCAAAACTTAAAAAAAAAACACACAAAAAAACCCAGACAAACAAACAAACAACAACAACAAACCAACAACGAAACCCCTCGACTTTATTCTCAAACGAGTCCTTCAGAAATGGTCCGGTATTCTGAAACATCTGACCTATTTCCGGTTCGTTGCCTGAAAGTACTCCTCCCTACTGCCTATTGCCTGTTTCATGTATAGCCTCTACACCAGCAGTTCTCAGCAAGTGCTGGAAAATCAGGACCTTGACCTCAACAATAACCCCCTTCTGAGAGCTGACGCCCTCATCATTCGCTCGATCAGGCCAACCATCTAAATAGCTAAAATCTTCCTTCGCTTCGTAGCCACAGGGGGGTGCAGTCAAAATGCAGTGTATCCGGTGCTACTCCAATTCAAAAGTTTTGACGATGGTTGTTCTCACGTAAGGCCATAATCATGGGCCAGATATATGAGCTAGCATGCGTTTTTTGCATTGTCGTAACGCGTTCGTCAGAGTCGTTGTCTAGTTGATAATCGGCCCAAGTATTTGTAACTATTACCAGTTTCCATAAGGTTACCCCCAAAGTACCACCACTCTCTGTTTGACAAAATATCCCTCTTTGCCAAACACCATGATTTTTGACTTGCTCAGATTAACAGTAGGCTTGAGTCTCTGGGATGCATTGTACAACGAATTTAACTGGTTTTGGGGCCCTATAATAGTTGATGCCAGCAGGGGTGGGGTGGGTGAGTGTTTGGGGGTTTAACGCCCTTTTCCACCACATACGGGTGATATCAAAGACTTGATGCCAGCAGTGTCAGGTCGTCAACAAACAACAAAATGAATAACTCGACTTCATTGGGTAAGAGAGCCGTCCCGTGTTTTCCGTTGGTGATTATTTCATTAGCTAATTCATATACAAAGACGGAGAAGAGGAGAGGACTCGCCAAACATCCTTGTTTCAAGCCGGGGAGCCGGGGTGGCCGAATGGTAGAGCGTTGGACTTCTAATGTTCGGGTCGTGAGTTCGTATCCCGGCTGGGGCTAAATGTTTGTGCTGGCCTTTTCATCGTTGCCCCGTCTTTGACATCACCCGTATGTGGTGGAAAAGAACGTTAAACCCCCAAACACCCACCCACCCACCCTTGTTTCAAGCCGAGTATACATACAAAGAAATCTGACAGAGTATTCCCACTTCTAACGCATGCTTGGACTGAGGAGTACGTTGACTTAACATACGGAGTATTTTACCTTGCACACCGGCTCTCAAATGGACACGCTCGGTGCTACTGTTTGGAAACACTCTGTCCTGGCGGTGCTACTTTTGAAGCGGAGTAGCACCGGAAACACAAGAGTTCCATTTTGAGTACACCCCGGGTTCCTCAGCAGCTACTGTGTCGGTGTGGGGGAAGCGAAGTCAACAGATTCCTAAAAGTCTTCCTTTTTTTTCCCCCCAAGGATACATTTTCTGACTGGATGTAAGTTTCGTATTTGTCTACAGATCGATGAAAAGGCTAGGGGAGGGGGAGGAAGGGAGATTGAGAAAGATCATCAGCTTCCGGGGGAGGAAAACCCAACAGGCGTCGCCGCAGATCATAGCACACCGTAATCAATCTCGTGACCTCTCGCGCTTGACGGGGTCAGCCAACGGGAGGTCATGACACCCGCAATATGCACGTGAAACCTGTAAAGCAGTAAAAGCGAGCAAGCGGAGAAACAGGACGCGTTTGGGTAAGCCGTCAAGATTATGTGGACTGCTTGACATGATGGGTGAGATGGAAAGGGTTTTCATGGCCGGACGCAAACACACGGTGCCATAGATGCGGCCCTTCGTGTACAAAGAGGCGGACAAAACGGTAGGAGGGGAGGGGGGCGGGGAGGGGGAGGGAGTGGGGGGGGGGGCAGTAGGGAGAGGGGATGGAGGTTAGGAGATGGGTGGGGACTGGGGTGACGGACATTTCAAGCGTGACGCAACAACCACGGGCGTTAACGAGAAGTGAGGAACATGATCATGACCGCAGAAAGGCGGGGAGAGGCGGGGCAATGATTGGTTGTAACTTCTGCCAGATCTGGCCAGGAAAAGGCAAGGTCGTTTTCCGCCACTGCTGGGCTTGAATTTTCAAAGCGAAAGATGAACAGGGGCACTCAAAGTGATTTCAATAACTATCAGACCTCTAGTTACCAGAAAATAATCCAAGCGTGCTATTTTTTTTTTTTTTTAAACTGGGTGCATTGTGAGGCTGAAACTTCCAGTTTCCGACCTCACTTACCCAACGGTGGACCTTGGGGGGTGTGTGTGTGTGACGGTGTGTGTGTGTGTGTGACGGTGTGTGTGTGTGTGTGTGTGATACACAAAGAGTTACAAGATCAGTCAGGTGGCAACTGAGAGTTGGACTTGACAACCAAAAGGCTCTGTGTTTGAGTCTGACAGAACAAACGTTTATCTGGCGACCCAGTCTTTAAAATCACTTTTGTAATGGACTAAAGAGTTAAGACAATAAAGCCACCCCCTCCGGCCTCACAAGCAGCCCCTTTTTGCCCCCACTCCCCCGAACCCTCCCCCCCCCCCCACCACAACACACACACCACTGCCCACTACACACACACAAATCATACACGAATGTTCGTTTCGTGCCAGTAAAGCAGCAAGGTGTCATCTTTTGATCAATCACAAAGAGCAAACATGGCCTTCATTACTTGGACATCTCCCAAGCTGCAAAATTTCGTACGTATCCCACGAAGTGGCAAGCGTCCAAAACAATGAAACGAAGCTTGCCTAGACGTGTCAATCCAAAGTCTAGCCCCACAGGACAATTTGATATGTGCAGGATCAAACAAAACCGGTTAAGCGTGTAGATCATCACGGATGCAAGGCCATTAAACACACACACACACACACACACACACACACACACACACACACACACACAAAAGCACGCAATCCTCAAACACTAAACCCAAATCATAATTTTTTTTTGTCCCTGTCTCGTCTCAAGGACTTTCTTCAAAAGGGGAGAGAAAGAGAATATCACGTTGACCGAGAGTGTTCGCCCCTTTTGATCATCGCCAAGGATACGCTGAGTGCAAATGCACCGGTCATCTCTGTCAATCCCTTGGACACACAGAGAAGTGTGCAGCCCCGACAAACAGACCCGCGCAATCGACAGCGCAAATCTCCACCAGAGCAAACTGTCGTCTGGATGTGACTTGATGGATTCGGTGCGCCGCTCTCGCCCGAGACTTGGGTGACTGTCAAGGGAGACAAACCTTGGCGACGGGGAGTTCACCGATGTCACAGTGTCACCCAAATGCTTAAAGAAAGAAGAAAAAGAAGAAGAAAAAGGCAAATGCGAAGGCGTTCGGATGGCGTGCTCTGTATTGGAT
>JACVVK020000333.1:740000-745000 GCA_018292915.2 Batillaria attramentaria | reverse complement strand
TATATTTTTCCTTCTTTTCCTTCTTTCTTGAAAGTCTCTACTGACACCATTTCCCTCTTCTCGGCCTCCGGCTCCCCCCCCCCCTCCCCCCCTTCTCTTCCCCCTTCCCAGGGCACCGCTCCGCCTCTCCTTAGCACTCTTCTCTCCACCCCCTCCGAGCACACACACACACACACACACACACACACACACACACACACACACACACACACACGAGAGAGAGAGAGAGAGAGAGAGAGAGAGAGAGAAGACGAACGAACGAACGACGACGAACGAAACGAACGAACGAACGAACGAACGAACGAATCTTTAATTTGCAACGGTAAAAAAGGTGTTGGTCGTCAGACCAATTTTCAACCTTGCCGTTGCTAATACTACTCAAGAAATGTAAAAAACAACAACGTTGGAATGAAAATGAGAATGAAAAATAGATCACACACACACACACACACACACACACACACACACACACACACACACACACACACACCACAACACACACACATATGCGCACACCCGTACGCACACACGCGCACACCCACCACACACACACACACACACACACCCTCCGATACAATGACTAAAGAGAGAGAGAGAGAGAGAGAGAGAGAGAGAGAGAGAGAGAGATCACGCCAGTTTTACGCTTTTTTATATTTCTTTTGGAACTGACCTTTAAGTTTGTCTTTGCTGCCAAATCACTCTCTTTCTCTCAGTCTCTGACTTTCACCCCTTAATGAACCACGTAATGTTTTAAAATGAATGAAAATGTCAACGGAAGACGAATAGCGAGGAAATCCACTGGTACCCCGGTATGTCGTCTGAGAAAGTTTCTGAAAAGTCTGTGTCATGCAGCGCTAAACGAATTAAAAAGAAAATGTCATGCTGAGAGAGAGAGAGAGAGAGAGAGAGAGAGAGGGGGGGGGAGAGGGGGAGAGAGAGGGGGGGGAGAAAGAGAGGTTCTGGGGGGGGTAGAGGGGGGGAGAAAGAGAGAGAGAGAGAGAGGGGGGGGAGAGAGGGAGGGAGGGAGAGAGAGAGAGGTTTCGGGGGGGGGGGGGAGAGAGAGGTTCTGGGACGCTGAATCTGACAATGACGGATGACTTCTGACCACTAACTAGAGGAAAAACCTCCTTTTTGCTGACACAGAATGCAGCAGGAAGGGGAGGTGGGGGGTAGCTGGGAGAGTAAGGGAGGAAGGGGTGGGGGGGGGGGGGAGGTGATAGGAGAGAAGAGGGCGGATAAGGGTTAGATAACTTGTCATACACGTTTCTGAAGATCGATTTTGTTGTTCATGATGTATGACCGACGCTTTTTTGTCCTTTGAAAGATTTTTTTAAAACCTACGGCTAAACCCGCTAGGATCGATGTTTATAAATATCAAGCGCATCCTGAAGAGATTTCTGCAGCCTTGACAAATCTTTCTCCCTCGTCTTCTCCGCGGGGGAGAGAGTCAAAGGTCTCCAAGCGAGCTGTACGGGGGGGGAGGAAGATGCCATACGCAGGTTTACCGATGAGTTTGCACAGACGTCTTTCACAACGGTGCTCAAACCAATTGGGGTGTGCAGTGCAGGATTTTTCCTGCGCAGCACAGTTCTCTTTCGAGTCAACTCCCGTTTCCACCTCATCATCATCATCATTAGCTTGCTTTACATTCTATGGCTTTTAGCCCTTAAGGACAAGTTGTTCCTGGCATGTGTCTTTGGCTGCTTGGCTGGGCGAGTGACTTTGGGGTGGATGAGGGCTGTTTTGCTTTGCTTCGGGCAACGTCAGAGGATCTCTGCTTGGGTCTCAGATGCCTGGTCTGGGTTGTTTTTCAGTGCCTCGGTCTGTTCTGTCATCCGTGGTTTCCACCTCAATAAATGACTAGTGATGTATAGTGAGACGCATGCGGCGTAGATGGTGGATTCTTAGCGGGATGTCTTAGTGACGTCATCCGGTTTCACCTACACGTTTGGATGACGCAAACCAATTGAAAATTAACGGAGAGCACTGGTCACTTTCACAGATTTTTGGTGTTGTTGTTGTTGTTGTCACAAGATAGAAGAAATCAGCAGAAGAGTTTCAGGGAAACAAAAAATCACAGCTGCCTTGACCTTGACCTTGACCTTCAAGGCCGCAGCGACAAGGTGCTAATCATCGAAGGGTGAATGGGTGGGTGTTTGAAGGTTTAACGTCCTTTTCCATCACATATGAGTGCTATCAAACACTGGACAACGAGAAAAAAAGCCAGCACAAATATTCGGCCCCAGCCGGGATTCGAACACACGACCCGAGCACTGAACGTCGCAATCATAACGAAATTGCCACATCGCCAGACATCAGTGTCCAAAAATAATGCAGAGGAAAATTACACACTACATGCACACCAAGAACACTTCAAACGGATTAGGCTACAGATACATGTAGATGCAGTGTATGTGGATGCAGAGCTATGGTTTTTGCCAACAATAACTGAACACCTCCATCCATCCCACTCTGGACTTCTACATCCACCGTCTCTTTCTCGCGCTTTCTCTGCAGACCCTGGTGACCAGTGCCAGCCAAAAGCTCGGAAGGAGATGAGGGTGTGTGTGTGGGGGGGGGGGGAGGGGGAGAGGGGAGAGAGAGAGAGAGAGAGTAATTTTTCTTTATTTTGCCATTGTTTTTCTTTCTTCTTCTTTTTGTTGTATTTCTTTTTATCTTGCCATTGTAGTCTTTTTTTTTCTTTTTTTCCCTTTGTTTTGTTTTGTTGTAGCAACGGCTGATTGAAAACTAATCATTGTTTGGTTAAATCACTTCCAATAGAGTGAGTTCGTTCGTTCGTTCCTCCTCTCAGTTTCACTACCTCGCCAGGTCCAATAATCTTCCACAACCACAACCACCACCACCACCGCCACCACCACCTCTTCCTCCCTCTCATCCACCATCCGAAGGTCCAATAACTTCTTCTACCACCACCAATACCACCAACACCACCACGACCTCACCTCCTCCCCCCCAAACCTCCCTCTTTCCCTCCTCCTCATGATCCTTCTCGGCTTCTTAAGCCCATTTCACCGCTAGTCGGTCCAGACAGTGCCTCCAACAACAGAGGAGCTTTCTCTAATTGTAAAATCGATGCCAGAGCTCCGTCGGCCCAAGATGGGAGAGGAAGAAAGAGTGATGCATGTTCCAAACCTCCCCGCCTCTTTCTCGCGCTTTCTCTGCAGACCCCTGGTGACCAGTGCCAGCCAAAAGCTCGGAAGGAGATGGAAGGGGGGAGGGGGGGGGGGTGGGATGGGAGAGGAAAGGTCTCTTCCACAGATAGAGTTATCCACAGTTTGACACCTTGAACTATAAGTACAGACCTCGGGAAAAATAAAACCTCAATGGTTTTCGAAGAAAGGGGCTGGTGTGGGGTGGGTGGGTGCGTGTTTGTGTTTGCGAGTTTAACGTCCTTTTCCACCACTTCTGGGTGATATCAAAAGGCCAGCACAAATAGTTGGCCGGGTGGGTGGCGGTGGTGGTGGTGGGTTGATGGGAGGGGGTGGAGAAAGAGAATAGGTCTCTTCCACAGAAAGAGTAGCCACAGTTTTCCACCTTAAAATAGATACCTCGTGGGGGGGGGGGGGGGAGAGAGAAACATGTTTGGGTTTCGAATAAAGGGGCTGGTGCAGGGTGGGTCAGTGATGGGTGGTAGTGGGTTGATGGGAGGGTCGTTGGGTGGGGATGGGGCAAGAGAAAAGGTCGATCCCACACAAAACACTAGTCGCAGTTTGCGGCGTTCAGGGTAAGACCTAAAAAAACAAAAACAAAAACAAAACATACATCTTTGTTTTCTTAAGATGAACGGACACACACTGGTGAAACTGACCAGTTAGACAGAAAATTACTGGTGTTAGTTATTTGTGGCCTCACGACGCTCAAACAACAAAGACCAGCACGCGGCTGAGGGAATTACTGGAAGGCTTTGCAAAAAAAAAAAAAAAAAAAGGTTTTCGGATTGCTCTTGAAGACATCAGTGTGGGCGCATTTCTCAGATCTACAGGCAGCGAGTTCCAAAAGGCTGGAGCGACAAAACTGAAAGAGCGCTCGCCAATAGATTTCAGGTCGCGCTTGGGGATTTTGAGAAGCCTCTCGGACGACGCCCGCAGGGTTCGGCGCGACGGTGTATATAGGTGACAAGTGGGAGAGCGCCATCAAAGTGACGAAATGCCAGACATTTTGTAGTGAAGGCCTGGCCTGTGTAAGAGACTGGATGGGCACTAGAAACCACAGACCTAAAAAAAAGATAGACCCACCGCCGCACGCTGCCACCGCTGCTTGCGAGTGTCGCTATCGCGGCCATCTTGTGAATACCAGAACTCAGATGCTCTGTGTACAGGACGCCTCGTTCGAAATACAAAGTTCTTTAGGAAGACGTCATCAGAAATGTGACGTAAGATAAAGCGGACCAATGCTATGCGCGCTATGTAAACAGCTGATAGCGTCTGACCAATGCTATGCGCGCTGTGTAAACAGCTGATAGCGTCTGGCACTTCCAGGTACTCGCAACATGGCGCGCGGCGGCGTCACACTTCCAGCACCGCAGGGGGTCTATCTTTTTTAGGTCTGTGCTAGAAACTCTGCCCAGGCAGGCTCTGCCCAAGTACCAGAAGCTATCCTTGCCCATCCTTCAGTAAGTCTCAAACCGCACGGAGCACGCACAGGAAGAATAAGCTGTGGTCCCAACTGACTCTCTTCTCCTTACTGCAGTGACAAACCTGACTCCTGCTTCGTGACCCGCGCTCACACACACACACACACACACACACACACACACACACACACACACACACACACACACACACACACACACACACAGAGTGACTCGTCCAACACGTCACCTTTGGGGGATCGGCAATGATATTAGTGCAGGAAAATCTGTTGTGTCGCACTGTTCTTGTTGTCAGGGGGAGGAAAGCCGGAAAAACCCGGATAGTGTCCCTTCATAAGCTGCCCACCAGTGAAGACTTGAAAATCGGTATCACTCTAACTTGTTCACA
>JACVVK020000333.1:632500-735000 GCA_018292915.2 Batillaria attramentaria | reverse complement strand
CTTACATCGCTACACGAATACAAAGACTGTGTCTGCTAATGCTCATGGCATTACAATTATCTGTCAACGTTTTTGTATCGTACGAACAGCTGGAACACTGCAAAGTACCTTCCCTAATGTCCTTCCACCCCCCTCCCCCTCTCAAAAAAACAAAAACAACATCAACAAAAAACACCAAAAAAAAAACCAAAAAAACAACAACAACAAAAAAAAACCCAAAAAACAAAAAACAAAAAAACAAAAACCCAAACAAAAACAAACAAAAACAAACAAACAAACAAACAAAAATCAAAAAATCAAAAAATCAAAAACAAAACAAAACAAAACAAAACAAAACAAAACAAAACAACAACGCTACACGACTGCAAAGACGGGTGTCTGCTCACGCTTCAAACACGTGAATTCACAATCACCTGTCACGCCAAAGCTTTTGAATCGTCCGAACACCTGAAGCACTCCGCGCTATCTCCACTAGCCCCCCTTCCAAAAAACCAAACCAAACCAAAAAGCAGCTAAGCAATGCGTCTCTAAGCGCATCAGATGGCTCTGACTTCGTGATACATATGTATTACTCGTGTCAGTGTTTTGCTTCTACATCCCGCCACCAGAGGCCGCTGGCGTAGAAGGGTTAGGGTGTGAGGGGCGAAGGTCCCTGGTGGCGCAGGGGTGGGTGTCCGAGAGGACGATGGCCCAAGGAGGAACCCTACCCGTGTTTCTGCGTCAGGATGAAACGGCTGCTGGTGGCTCAGTGACTGCCTGGTGGTTATTGCATAATATGAGCACATAAACTCTTCTGTGACCGGCTGGATGCAGAGGGTGGGTGATTGGTTGGGTGGGGCGGAGTCAGTGAAGGAGATGAACTATCATGAAGGGAAGGGGCAGGGAGGGGTGCTCTCTTTTCGTGTTTTGAGTTCGCAGTAGTGTGCTTCCGTTCCCGTACATTATTGTCAGCTTCACAAATAGGACACGTCTAAGACAATCCCAAGAAAAGAGTTTGTCGTATTGTTTCGTTGTTAATGTTGTTAATTTAGCGTACATTTCATTTGTCAGTTCACGCGATCTGGGCAACTTAAAGATAGACAGAGTACGTAATTTTGTTTGAAATGACCAGACTTAAATGGCCCGTTCGGAAACCCGTACGCTTGGGGGGTTTCGTTCGGCATTTTCGGAATTGATTGATTAGATTGATTGATTAATTGATTTGAATTGAATTGAACTGAAATGAATTGAAATGACCGATTGATTGATTGACTGATTGAATTGAATTGAATTGAATTGAACTGATTGATTGATTGATTGATTGATTGATTGATTGGTACACAATCTCAGACAACCTAATTTCCAAAACGCCGAAGACGCCTGTCCGTAACACAGCAGCAGGGGATAACAAACAAATAAACAATCAAACAAACAAACAAACAAACAAAACGCTTGAGCATGTCTGCTACTTGGATACAAAACGTGACATAAATTGTATGGTACACAAATCTCTCTAGAGGATTAACGGGGAGCCGGGGTGGCCGAATGGTAGAGCGCTGGACTTCTCATGCTCGGGTCGTGAGTTCCTATCCCGGCTGGAGCCAAATATTTGTGCTGGCTTTTTCATCGTTGCCCCGCCTTTGATATCACCCGTATGTGGTGGAAAAGGACGTTAAACCCCCCCAAACACCCACCCACCCACCCTGTAGAGGATTAACAATATGGCGACGTAATACAATACACATTAACGTGAAAGTAATCATACTAACAGCAACCCACTTAATGCTTCTCGACACACACAACTCAACCGTGACTCTCATGCAATCAATAGACCATTTCAGGAATATCTCAGGAACATTGTCCGAAAATTCGCCTGTGCAATGGCCAGGAAAACAAACAGGCCACACACCAGTAACATCGTTAAGCCGAACGGAAGACAGCACAAAAGGTGTCCATTTACCGCAAGCGCAAACAAACAGACTGTCGCTTCTGCCAGACTACCGACCTAACGATCCGAACAAATGAGACTGGACAGCGATCAAGGGGTCAGGAAACGACTTAGTGAGCAGTAGTGGTATTGAGAACTCACGCGCAGAGAGCTCCGAGTACGCTGATTTACGCGGGTCACCGGCAGTTTATGCTTAGCATGTACAGGGAGATGCTTCGATGGTCATTTTCGTACAGTCTTGGCTGACACGGAACTGAAGCCGCGTAACATCATGCCGTATATAAAGACCCGTCTAATTATGGTGGATAGTCAAAAGGCAAAAAGCACGGATGACAGAACAGACCGAGGCACTGAAAAACAACGCAGACCAGGCATCTGAGAGCCAAGCAGAGAACCTCTGACGTTGCCCAAAGCAAAGCGAAACAGCCCTCATCCACCCCAAAGACACTCGCCCAGCCAAGCAGCCAAAGACGCATGCCAGGAACAACTTGTCCTTAAGGGTTAAACGCCATAGGACGTAAAGCAAGCTAATGATGATGGTGGATAGTAAATTGTGTCTTGAGTTTGTGTGAACACCTTTTGATCTACTCTTTTTTGTTTGTTTGTTTGTTTTGTTTTTCTTTCGTGGGCCTTCCTCGCTAGGCGCGAGACCGCTTAAGATTGATTGCGTCATAGTTGCTTCAAGTGGCTTCTAGAGATCTGAAGATTTCAACTGAGTAGCACTGCGAGTTTTACATGGATTTTAAGAGTTAAGCTGTACTAACACGCCGTAGTGTCAACTATTAACCTGCCCCCCCCCCCTCTAGTCCCCATCCCCCCCCCCCCCTTCCACCTCAGTTTCCCCTTTCGGTACGGTTCAGATGAGGATGAGAGCATCTTCAGGCGTACGAGAATCGATGAGAAGTTGGCCTGGGGATATTCTTCATTGCAAAGCCAGTTACTACTACTCTATCACTCTTCAGTCTGATTCTGTGGACATTTCACCCTCACCCCCCCCCACCCCCATCCAGTGCACACATGCTCTGTGTGTGTGTGTGTGTGTGTGTGTGTGTGTGTGTGTGTGTGTGTGTGTGTGTGTGTGTGTGTGTGTGTGTGTGTTTGAATTATGTGTGTGTGTGTGTGTGTGTGTGTGTGTGTGTGTGTGTGTGTGTGTGTGTGTGTGTTTGAATTATGTGTGTGTGTGTGTGTGTGTGTGTGTGTGTGTGTGTGTGTGTGTGTGTGTGTGTGTGTGTGTGTGTGTGTGTGTGTGCTTCGTAGCAAACGCAGATTGAAAACAACCAAATACATGGCCAAATCTTTTCCCTTGAAAAATAACTTTCCATCGTCTACTCTGTCTGTCTCCCCCTCGCGCCTCCTAACCCACCCCCGTTAAAACCACGTCCTCCCCTTCCGTCCTACTTTCCCCACTTACCGGTGTAGGATCCGGTCCGGTCCCCCCTCTGAAGCAGTCCCCCGGGGGACCAATTCGTGGCAAAAACTGCTCTATAATGGTCCCCCCTTAGACATCCAGCCTCGTTTTCGACTGGTCCCCCTGGGCGATTTTGGTCCCCCCTCGCATCCAAAATAGGCCCCCTCTCGAACTGGTCCCCCTCTTTTCTAACCAATGTAGAGCTATGTCAGTATTTATTTTTAACTTTATTGTTATAGTGTGTGTCAACTCAGTAGAAAACGTGACTCTGGATCTCTCTCACACTCTCTCTCTCTCTCTCGCCCCCCACACTTTCTCTCCTCCCCCCATCTCTCAAACACACACACACACACATTATGCACGCACGCACGCACGCGTGCACACTCACTCACGCACGCACGCACGCAAACACACACGCGCACACACACACACACACACACACACACCTCTTTCGTTATATGTATAATTATTTTCATTTTTGTACAGAGATGTTATTCAAGATGATCTTGAACTGGGTCAAGGTTACAGTGTCAAATCTAAACTTTTAAAAGTGATTTAACTTCGTAGATTTGCCGTTCTATGTAGCCTATACTTTTGTTTTTTTTATTTTCTCTTTTTTTTTTTTTGTGGGATGAGGAAACGGTCGCCACTAAAAAACAAAAGTATAGGCTACATAGAACGGCAAATCTACGAAGTTAAATCACTTTTAAAAGTTTAGATTTGTTTTTTCTTTTCTTTTATTTATTTTTTTTGTGGGATGAGAAAACGGTCGCCACGCTTCTTGACACGTCACGTGACTCGTGTCAAACATGCCTATAATTATAAGTACACGACAATTCATTCCGTACTTGGGCCACCGAGGTTGAGATATTTGCTGCAGCCACCCTCTTGGACACGCCCGTGTATGTGTTCACAAGAGAGGCTCCAGGCCGACAACCTAGGTGGCTGAAATACGGGCCAGTTTGGCAATCGGCCCCATTGAAAACAGACAGAGTAATTTATATAATGAATCTTGGACATCACTTTGCTCCTGTTTTTTGTGTCACTCCTTAGACCAGAACTGTTAGTCTTCTGCTGTTTTTGTTGTTTCAAGGGTCATGATTTGAGACACTGGTACTCAGTCTTGACTGTCTACTTGAAGTACGCTGAAAGCCAAAGGTGGCAACTAGTTTTCATGTCATGGACACTTACTTAATTTTGAAGAAATATTTTTCTATGGCGTTGTATAGAAAATATTAGATACTTGGTCTTTGATGTTATTCTCTAAATGCTATTTCCAGTTTTAAAAAAATGACAGGAAATGTGGACAGCAAAAAACAACCAATGCAAAAAAACAACTGAAAGAAACAAGAACACAACCAAACAAATATATCTCACACACACAAAAATAACAACAAGCACATAAATCGGAAAAAAAGAAAAAAAATGTTCCTATGGCCCTGTGCTTTTGGGGACAATAAAGTTTTGTAACAATAAAGTTAAAAATAAATACTGACATAGCTCTACATTGGTTAGAAAAGAGGGGGACCAGTTCGAGAGGGGGCCTATTTTGGATGCGAGGGGGGACCAAAATCGCCCAGGGGGACCAGTCGAAAACGAGGCTGGATGTCTAAGGGGGGGACCATTATAGAGCAGTTTTTGCCACGAATTGGTCCCCCGGGGGACTACTTCAGAGGGGGGACCGGACCGGATGCTACACCGGCACCAAGGTCTCAGAGCTTTTCGAGAGCACATTTTTTTTTTCCGCGCCAATGAGAATTTTATAGATTGCCTTCGTAATACGCGACTAGGCTGGCGAAAGCGTACTACATGACGGCGTAGCAGTTTCACATTTCAATGCGTAGCAAATCCGTGCCATCAGATTTTATAGGAGATCTATGGCCAGGGTATTAGAGACGCTGCGGTGACTGACATTAAAACTCAGTAATGACTCGGCTTCCATTTTTTTTTTTTTTTGTATCCCAGGAAACAAGCCGATGAGGTAGGTGGAACATGTTGGAACCACGCTGAGCCAATTGCTATCGCGAGATTAGGCAGCCAGCAAGATGGGAATTATTGGAAAGTAAACCCTATGCATGTTGCATCCTAATTTACGGTTTAGGGCTCTGGGCCCGTATCTATAACTCGAGGGTAATTTAACCCACGGTTACGGGCCTAACCCAGGCTAGGACAAAAGAAACCCCCAAGCAAAATTAAATAAAAAAGGAAACGAAGAAATAAAGACAAAAATCCTTCTATAACGGGAGGCACCTTGCTGGAATGGGCCCGCTTCCTGATTTAAAAAAAAAATTTAACCCTAGAGCTAGTTCAGTTCGAGGTTAGACTCTAACCCTGGGCTAAACTCCCTAACCTCGACTTTTACATGCAGGGGCCCTGGTGCATGAAAAGGGACTAGACTAGCCTGAGACTAAGCTCTAGTCCCAGACTTATTACGTCGGGACTATAATCAGCGTTCTGTCCCTGAAATAGTAACAAATTTGCCCTGGCCTCCGCTTATAAATGCATCTCGTACTTTTAGTCTCAGCTTAGTCAAACTAGTCTCGGACTGACACTGTAGTAGTCTCTTCCCATGCATCGGGCCCCAGGTTGGTAGAAATGTTGGTGATACTGGGGGAGTAGTACTTACAGGTCTGCAATCTCAGCAAAAAGCCGCAAACATTGCGTGGTTTTTTTTGTTGTTTTGTTTTTTAACTGCGACTCATTCGACTGTGCATAATCCAAGCAACTCTGTCACAGTTGCAGAGTTTTCAGCGCTTCGGGGACCGTTATAAAACCAGAGCACGAGTTTGCCGCGACATTATTTGGCTTTTGGTCAGTGAGCGAGACACATCGCTACAGTGTCCAGCGGATGTTGAGTGCTGCACGATCTTTCTCGCTCAGTGTCAAAACGCAAACTAAGCTGTGGAATCAGGCTGTCCTTGGCTTTTATTGGGGTTTCAGGGACGCTGAAAACTCTGCAACTGTGACAGAGTTGACTGTGCTGGCACGGTCGGTCGACTCTGTAAATTTTTTTCACACTTCGGAAAGCTTTTTGTTGGGAGCTTAGATCTTTAAGACTTGTGGTGAGCTCTGTCCAACTTAAATGATAAGATTATGAGGATAGTTATCCAATCTTTCATGGGACTCTCACGTCTCTCACCCCCATTTAAAGAAAACGACATTAAAAGCCCAAATTTTAAGATATTTATGCTCAGAGATCGCACTGGGCTGTTTTGGTGGCGTCTAACATCACGCCATCACACCTGCACAGTGACAGCATCTCAAAACCTGACACCGGCTAAGCCAGCAAAAGGCCTCACACAGAGTCGCAAATATTAAGGACTGAAGGCGTCAGAATTAAGCCGTGCGGCACGGCACGATCAACGTCACAATAGGAGAATTTGAATTTTTGACGGTTCACAGAGCCAGTAGACGACACTGTCGCGCTTTCAGAGCTCTGCTAATAATTAAGACAGACTCCCCCCCCCCCCCCAGCATACAGGCGCACTCGCAAGCGACACTGTTCCAAAACATACTGAATCTGGTTTCCCTGAAGCGTGGTAAAGATGGGAATAGCACGGTGAAATAAAACCTGACCCACAACTTATGCACGTCTACACCATTTCTGCCGAACTGCCTTTCATCTGATCCTCTTTAGACCCGTTTCAAAAGAGAGAGAGAGAGAGAGAGAGAGAGAGAGAGAGAGAGAGAGAGAGAGAGAGAGAGAGAGAGAGAGAGAGAAATCTCTGGGGAATTTTGATGTAAGTCCCCCCCCCAAAAAAAAAAAAAAAAAAATTGAAATGAAATGCCACTGAATCGGACACATAGCCATCTCAGAGTAAAAAAAGAAGCTTTTCTAGTTGTCGACACATGACTGAGCCAATAACTTGTGAAAAATGTGGTTTTAAAAAAAAAAGCAAAAAAGAAAAAAAAAAAAAAGGCGTAATGCGATAGAGACAGCAGTGAAGTATGCTTGACGTGTGACCGACTAGTTCGATTCAAGCTAAGCTGTACCCAAGTCTCGTATGACACTGGAAGCATTTTTTTTTTTTATTCTCGCAGCTCACGCGACTGGGGGGGGGGGGGGGAAGGAGGTTCGGGGGTTACAAAATAGGAAGACGGGAACTCTTCTCTCATTCCATGAGGCCTTCCGGTTTATAAAGCCAACGCTCATAGAAAAACAACAACAACAACAAATAAATGACGAAACGTTGTGAACATCTTGACATCTTGAGTAACGTTGTGAACATGATGAAATAAAAAAAAAGCGAAACAAACAAACAAACAAACAAGGGTGGGTGGGTGTTTGGGAGTTTAACGTCCTTTTCCACCACGTAAGGGTGATATCAAAGACGGGGCAACGAGAAAACGACCAGCACAAATATTTGGCCCCACTGAGCCGGGGTTCGAACGCACGATTCGAACATTGAGAGTCTAACGCTCTACCATTCGGCTATCCCGGCCGAGCTCCCCCAAACAAACAAACAAACAAACAAACAAACACGAAAAATAAGAAGCAGGGGAAGACGGCGACGAAGAAGAACAACAACAAGAAGTAAATATGTGAATCTATACGAGAGATTTTTTTGGCGGTTCAACGTCGTTTTCTCAGCCACGTACACGACACATAAAAGACGGGGAACGAATAAAATGGCGAGCATAAATATTTGCCTCTTAGCCGAGAACAGATTCCACCACTAGAGCATTGACAATTAGAAGAAGAAGAAGAAGAAGAAAGAGAGAGAGAGAGAGAGAGAGAGAGAGAGAGAGAGAGAGAGAGAGACAGACAGACAGACACAAACAGCGACAGACAGAGAGACATAGAGAGAGAGAGAGAGAGAGAGAGAGAGAGAGAGAGAGAGAGAGAGAGACAGACAGACAGACAGACAGACAGACAGACAGACACAAACAGCGACAGACAGAGAGACATAGAGACAAAGAGAGAGAGAAAGGCAGAGGAAACTCCTTACAAGAAAGAAATCACCGCCAGATTTGCACTAAAAGCGAATCAGCCGCCATTGTACTGGGCCACTGACTGATGAATCTGTTGTGATAGTTTCCTTTGCCAGGACTCAAGTGCAGCACCTCTATACCTTACATTGCCTCCCTTTTGCAGATAAAAATCGATGGATCGAAGGTAATGCTTGAATCCTGAACGATTTTCCGCCTGGTAGCCTTATTTTCCCATATTGATCCTATTATTACTGGTGGAATTTGAAAAAGAAAAAAAAAAAATTCTGTAATCGTTTTGAGTCGGATTTTTTTTTTTTAATTGAAGACGCTAGTTCCAAGATTACTAGCCTGCACAAGATACATCTTTTGTTTTGAGACACCCAGCAGCGTTCTATCGGAACTTCTTTTTACCGCATAAAACCGCATGAGAACAAACACAACAGTAACCAACAAAACCAGAAACCGTTTCTAAGGGAGATTACTCCAAGAAAACTGACGTTTTGCTGGTCATGCGAACGAGAACTGCAACGGCCCGGAGCTGTCCTATTCACCATCGTCGGCACAGTTTCTAAGACAACACGCCTTGACAGAAAACCCCTTTACCCTTGTGAGTACGCTTGTACGCTCGTAACTGTTAATCTTTGAGATAAGCAGAGCTCTGGGTGCAATACACTGACGTTTGCTGGCCGTGCGAACGAGAACTGCAGCGGCCCGGAGCTGTCCTATTCAGCCTTGCCGGAACAGTTTCTAAGATAAAAAGCCTTGACAGAAGACCCCTTTGTACTTGTGAGTGTGTCTGCACGCTCGTAATACTCAATCTTTAAGATGAGCAGTGGCGTTTTCTGGCCATGCGAACGAGAACTGCAACCGCCCAGTGCTGTCCTATTTAGGTTTGCCGGCACTGTGGAGTACGCTAAGCTTGCTAACGGGGAGCCGGTATAGCCGAGCGGAAGAGTGGTGTTGGACTTTCAACGCTCGGGCCGTGTGTTCGAATCCCTGCTGGAGCTAAATGTTTGTGCTGGCCTTTCTCTTGATATCACCCTGATTGTGATGGGGGGAAAAGTCCCGATCTGTGGTGTGAAGCAAAAAACATAATAATAAAAAAAAACAATAACAAAAACAAGCTCCGAACGATCTGTGAGCCTAGAAATATTGGCAAATGGGCCTTTAACTTTTTCCTGATTCTCCCTCATTACTCCTGTGAACTTTAAAGCCCCGCCTGAACTTTGAAGTAAAAGAAAGAGGTCTAACAAGCTTTTTGCGGAATACATCGATGCAAGTGAAATGTTTATGAGCGATGCATCTTCGGTCGATTTTTTTTTTATTTTTTTTTTTAACGTGAGTTTACGTTGCTTGAAGGAATGCTGAGAAAGCAGAAAGCTGAAATCTTCAGCGTACGTATAATATCTTTCTTGCATCTCTCAGTCGGCAAAGCTGTTTCGTTGTGTCAGTCAGTGAACTTGCAGTGAGTGTCTGTACTACAACTCCCTTGCTGGTGCTGGCCTAGTTCAGGTAACCCATGAGTGATCGGGGAAGTCACATCCTGGATTAGCCGGGATCCAAGCGAACACACTTTTTGGTGGCTACATCTTTTGAGCGGTGGCTAAGCACAGGAAAACGTCAGGCTAATGTAAGAAAAATGGCAGCCTACCTAAGCTGTACGATGATGTTTACTAGCTGAGCTTGATTGAAGTTAGAATGGGATCCCCTAAGGCGCACGGCGAACCTCACCTCGCGAAGTTAGCGTTGGACATTCAGTTTCCACTGAGACATTCACCCACTGTAGTTTGTAGGGGTAAAATGTATATTGTCATGGAGCGTTATTCAGCGTCAATTGTGTCCTATCATTATATAAATATTGGTCCAGCCACCACAGAGATATTAATGTGTTGATTTTTTTTTTCCTAGGGTTGGATCCATGAACCTCGATTACAGGAGAGGGACATCATGACCAGTGCTGGCCCTGCATATCTTGCCAGTTTACTAACTCCATACACACCATCCAGACAGCTCAGGTCTTCAGCTGACTAACGTGTCCTTCGTGTTCCTAGTGCTGTACGGGAGCCGGGGTGGTCGAATGGTAGAGCGTTGGACTTCTAATGCTCGGGTCGTGAGTTCGATCCCGGCTGGGGCCAAATATTTGTGCTGGCTTTTTCATCGTTGCCTCGTCTTTGATATCACCCTATGTGGTGGAAAAGGACGTTAACCCCCTAAACACCCACCCCCACCCTCCTAGTGCTGTAACAAAGACATAGGGGCAGCGGTCGTTTCATTTCGCACCAAGGACCCACCCTTTGGAACTCCTTTCCAAAACACATAAGGCATATAGATTCCGTCTCCCACGTTAAAGACTGCAATCAAAACACACTTGTTCTCAGCCCAGCAGCCTCTGTGTGTGTGTGTGTGTGTGTGTGTGTGTGTGTGTGTGTGTGTGTGTGTGTGTGTGTGTGTGTGTGCGCGCGCGCGCGCGCGTCAGTGTGTGCGTGTGTGCCTTAATGCATCAGTGCTTGCGTGCCGGCGTTGATATGTGCGTGCATACGCCCGCGGTATTTAAACACGTTTCAAACGGACGTTAATAGTCAATGTCAAACGGCGGTGAAGGTCACGTGTGTTGCATTTGCATACTGACATTTCCTGTCATTACCATCTGTACACAAAATGATGCGCCCAGTGTTTCGACAGCCGCACCTATCATAATCCACAAATACAATGGAAATAGACGTGGACAGGGAGTTCTTTCATCATCACTGACTAACATCCTTTCCATCAAAAACTAGCCGCTGGCTCCCAGAATTCAGTGCGGTTCCCTGTGGTCGCCATTAATAACCTGTTAGAGCAAGCGAGAGCACTCGTTGTTTTCCCATAATGCCTCGTGGATCAGTGCGCACCTTGTCATCATTCTCATTGGTTTATACAATGCGCTGTCGGTAATGTCCCGCTACTCGTATCCCGCCGGCACGCCACTTGCCCATAAATGCCTTCCCCTCCCCCCTCCATCATCCCACCTTCCCTCCTCCCAGCCCATCCTCTCGCCCCCCCCCCCCTCTCTCTCTCGTTCTTTCGGGGAGCCGGGGTGGCTGAATGATAGAGCGTTGGACTTCTAATACTTGGGTCGTGAGTTCGTATCCCGGTTGGGGCCAAATATTTGTGCTGGCTTCTTCATCGTTGCCCCGTCTTTGATATCACCCGTATGTGGTGGAAAAGGACGTTAAACCCCCAAACACCCACCCACCCATCGGCATCTCTTTCGTTCTTTCTTTCTCTCTTTTGTAATTTAGAGTAGCAACGGCAAGTTTGGAAATGGTAATTGTGCTTTACCGTTGAAAAATAAAGGATCATTGTCATTGCCATTGTCTCTCTGCGCCATGTAATGCGATTAAAAAAAAAAAAACCCTACTGTGTTGTCCCTTTCGGAAAAGTAGGTTTGCTTTCCCCGGGTGAAGCGCGCCGCCGCGGTGCAGCGCCACCTCACCGATGTATCCTATTTTAATTTTTTCCCTCACATTCGGGTTGGTTTTTGTCATTTGATATAGAGTAGCAACGGTAAGTTTGATTCAAGATGTTTTATTCCTTTAGCCTCTTTTGGGTGGTGTAGAGGATATATTGTGGCAATGGCATGACTAGAGCACACCGCTGATGATTACGCACAATTATTCACGTACGTATTATTTCAACATCAGAGCAACTAAAACTGAGTTTTACAGAACACACACACACACACACACACACACACACACACACACACACACACACACACACACACACACACGGGGAGCCGGGGTAACCGAATGGTAGAGCGTTGGACTTTCAATGCTCGGGTCGTGAGTGCATATCCCGGCTGGGGCCAAATATTTGTGCTGGCTTTTTCATCGTTGCCCCGTCTTTGATATCACCCGTATGTGGTGGCGAAGGACGTTAATACCCCCAAACATCAACCCATCTACCCACCCACACACCCACACGCCCCCACACAGAGTCAAAAACACCCGATCGCTAGCAAGATTGTTGTTTTTTTTTGTTTTTTTGAAGGTTGAGACATTTTGATAACGATCAATGTGTCAGTAGCTTTTGAGCCGATGAATACCCCCCCCCCACCCCCATTCTCTCTCTCTCTCTCTCTCTCTCCGCTCTGGCCTCCAGAACAAGGCTACGGTTCAAGCTTCCAAAGGGCAATACGTAATTCATAATACCTGGTATCATGGTTTGGTCGATATGGAATTATTAATGTTACTATTCGGAGGCATGGAGCAATAATGATACATGGTTATGGTACTGGTGTTCATGTTGTCCTGGATACAGAATTATGACGAAAACTGCACTCTGATAATGTGCTAAAGTGCAATTGTCGGTGTACACATGGCATGAGAATACTCCACAATCTGCGACTGGACAGCTGGTGGAGAGTTGGTCTCACAATGTTCAAGTCGTCAGTAAGAACTGAAGCTGGGCGCACCCCCCCCCCTTCCCCCCAAAAAAAATAAAACAAACAAAAAAACAAAAAAACAAAAAACAACAAAACAAAACAAAACAAAACAACATTAACCCCCCCCCAAAAAAAAAAAAAAAAAAAAACTCAAGAAAAACAAAACAAAACAAAAAACACACCAAAAAACAAACAAACAAAAACAAACAAAACTAAGAACAAAAAAACATACAAAAAAACCCACTAAAAACAACCAACCAAGCATAAAAACCCCACCAAAAACCAAACTCAAAAAAAAAAAAAGATAAACAACAACAACAACAACATCCCCCCTCCCAAAATAACCCCAATAAGCAAAAAAAAAAAAAAAAAAAAAATCCAACCCAAAAACATAAACAACAAAGACAACCACAAAACATCAACAACAAGAAAAGCAAACAAAACAAAACAGAAACACAACACAAAACAACAACATTCCTCGTTACGTCGTCCTTGATGTCACCCTTACGTGGTGGTAAAAGGACTATGAAACCCCCCAACCTAACCAACGGAATTGTCTTGTCAGCGTGTCCACTCCATCCCACAAGTCCAGTCTTCATTTCCTCGTCTCGTCTTGTCATTACCACACTCTCCTGCTTGTCCACAAACCGTTCTCCTGCAGCTTCCACCACCAGCCAGATCGCTTTGTCCTAGTCTAGTCTGGCACTTTCTCTTTGACTGTGGTCAGTCCTTGAGGTCACGTGACCTTTCCTGCATTAGGCTGCTTTCTTTCCCAAGTTCCTGTCTGCGCGGATTTTGATCCGTTCTGCGGCTCCCGTGTTGTCTCTTCCTCCGTCTGATAGACAGGAACGCCTAGACGGCCTTCAGGGTATTCTGCCCGGGTCCCCATGTCCGTTGTGAAAGTCCGCTTCCTTTCGTGAATGCTGGCTAACGTTTTGAGCGTGAAAAAAAAAACAAAAAAAAACTCCGAAACGTAGGATATAGAAGAAGACCCTGAGTTTTTCCCCTTCTTACGTATACCTTCTTACTTGTGTGGATCCAGTTTATTTTTTATTTTTATTTTATTTTTTTTAAATTAACAAAATAATTGTAAGAAGTCTAAACGGTTAAGGGCCTGTCAACGATCTCATTTTTCATTTTATTTATTTATTTATTTATTTATTTTTCATTGTCCGAGAGGTTAGCTGCATTTGAAAGAATTCAATTCAATTCAAAAAAACTTTTTAAAAAATCCCTTAAAGGCAATTCAATTTGGAATGAACAAGTTGTTTATGCACCTGAGCCTGCAGGCAGTCTGCTACTTTCATTGTACAAGCCAGTCCACTTGAGCTGCCTCCGTGATCTTCATGGAAACGTCGCCACCTTCAAATTATTATAAAAATGTGAAGAAGCCCTTTCACCTCTTGGAGTGGAGGAAATACACTAGCAAAACATCATCGCACACAAAGGTAGGGGGAGGGGGAGGGGATTAACTTATAATTATGAGAATTGGCATGTTGTTTGTGGTAGCAAAGCCAAAGTCCTTGGAAACTGACTGCGTACGATCTTTGGTGAAACTGAGTTTTACGTACTGCAGATACAACACAGTTGGCTAAGAACTGGCGTTGACACAGAACTGGCCTAGAATCTTTAATTGTTCATTCTTATTTTGTTTCGAGCTGTGAGTCCAAAGACGATTTTACATTTCAATACCTCATACTTAATGGACAATAACGTATTTTTGAATTAGGAATTTGAATCTGAATTTGAATTATCCCATTGCATCTTGTTACATTACCAAGATCAGCTCAACTTCTTAGTTTGAGACAAAATAACGCCCCACACTGTTCCCAGTACACGCACTTCACCTAGTGTTCTACGTTTAACTAGTAGTGTCTGAAATTCGGCCAGCACTGAACTCGTGCACAACTGCTTGGTCATGCAGGACAGCGCTCTCGGATGCATCACTGGAGTAACACTCGATATGTTTTGGCATGTGTCGTGAGCGGCCGAATATACGTCGCTTTCCACTTGGTCAGCTGTCAAAAAGAAATGTGTTTTCCGCAGCAGCCTGTAGAAAATCGATCAAGTGGCATGGAACGTTACTCGCGGCAAACGGCAAACCGAAACCGCGAAAACGGCTAAAAATATCGGCCCTGGAAGTCTCCTGTTGTCTGGTTTTGAGGTGCCAAGGTTAGTTCTTCTGGGGACGAACGGAAATCAAGACATAAAGAAGATTTTGTCGTGGTTTTACTGCTGTCTGTTAGACAAAAAATGCCGTAGCTTCTGTTTTGGTCTGTCTGAAATGACCCAAGAAACGCGAACTGGAGAGGAAAGTGAAACAAACGATGTCGTATCTGTAGCTTGGAACGAAGAAGTCAGTTACACAGGTAGAAGCATACCAAACGGTTTATAAGCTGAGATTTTGTCCCGTTTCTTGTTCTGAGTTTGGAGTATCATGTGTCCTCCTCTGCGCCAAGCCCCCCCCCCCACCCCCCCCCCCCGCCCCCACAAACACGCACACACACACACACACACACACACACACACACACATGCGAACGCTTGAAAGCCCCTCCTTACGTTTGATGGTTGGCATTTTACCGACCTGTCGACGGAGGGAGAGCGGGCACTGCACGGGACGCATCGATCTACAGGGGACGGGAGGGACACACACACACACACACACACACACACACACACACACACACACACACACACACACACACACAGAGGTGAGGGACACACACGGACACACACATGCACACAAACGTGGGCATCCCTTCCAAATCGCAGAGAGAGAGAGAGAGAGAGAGGGAGAGAGAGAGAGAGAGAGAGACCGAGACAGAGAGGGTGTTTGGGTGGGTGTTTGGGAGTTTTACGTTCATTTCCACCACATAAGGGTGATATCAAAGACGGGGCAACGAGAAAAAAGGCCAGCACAAATATTTGGCCCCAGCCGGCGGGATTCGAACTCACGACCCGAGCATTGAGAGTCCAACGCTCTACCATTCGGCCACCCCGGCTCCCCCAGAGAGAGAGAGAGAGAGAGAGAGAGAGAGGAACGGGTGCATGTACGCACGCACGCACGCACGCACGCGAACACACACACACACACACACACACACACACACACACACACACACACACACACACACACACACACACACACGCGCGCGCGCGCGCGCGCACACGCACGCACGCACACACCACCACACACACACACACACACACACACACACACACACACACACACACACACCCTGCACCCTCTACATGCAACCCAACAAAAGATAACAAAAATAAACATAAATAAATATAAAAATCAGCCTAATGTAGAATGAAAATTGACAGTTATTAAGGTGGCTGGTGGTGCGTTTCCGCGTAACCGTGCATTCTCCGTGGGGGCAAACTGCCTTAACTGCATTAAACACGCCACAAAAACATACGACCTTGACCTGCTTATACTGGCGGTGGGCAATCATTTTTCTTTTTCTTCCTTTCTTTTTTTGGCATTTTTACACAGACATACATAGACGAAATACAGTAACATTGACAGTGTACTTTGAGTGCGCAGTTTCCACATGATGTAAAACATATGGCAGACCTGTTGACGATAGCAGTTTTTGCAAACGAGTGCTTGAACTATACAGGACATGACAGACATAGCAGGCACTGCACTAGTCGAGAAGAAAGCGTTTATACAGTGGCGGTATCCAATCATTATCATTTGGTAATCCTGTCGCAAAAGCTTTGAGGGATTTTTTTTTCTTGTAAACTGTGATTTTGTTGATATCTATTCGAATAGATGTTTGAAAACTTTTCGGTGGCCTCAACTTTCCATCAACCATGGAAATTGATTCTGAAATAGATGAGCACATCGACATAAGCAAAGATCCTCTAGATATAAGCGAAACTTTGGGCGAAAATGCGAGGTGGGGGGTGGGGGGGGGGACCTATCGAAATGATACCTCCCGAGAACCGCAAGTGGCAATGATGTCAACTGTAATCTTGTTCAGTAACTGACATGTACTCCTAAAACCTTCATGAGACAGTGGGGGAAAAGTGACGTCAGTGAATGACGACAAAGTGCTAGTTTGGAATAGTTTACTCCTAAAAAAAAGGGCTTATCAGGTTTTCCCAAAAAAAAAAAAAAAAACCCCAAAAACCCAAAACAGTGGAGATATCGATTTTTCACTTATGCCGAGAAGACTGACACAGTAAGACAGTAAACACTGGCTTTTGTAAAATGTATTATGTCACAACTTCATGAATAACCGTTTCTCTGCAATAGGTCTACAAAAGTTGTCCCATAAAAAGTTATCGTCGAAAAACGTTGGCGAGTTACCAAACGCATTATACGCAACTTATGGCATCAACTGACGGTGACGTCACGACATAAAATACAATAAGGCACGTACGTCATCGTGTCGGGATCATTGTGGAAAAGACTATGGAGTATGGTGCCATCAAGGTCACACAGTCCAGTTTCTGAAGTACTCAATTTACATATCAAGATGAGTCACGCATCGGTAGATTAGTGGAAAATTCGGTCGTGCAGTGCAGAGTGGTACGCCGAGGTATGTGCATGCGAGAGGCAGTCAGTTACTTTGACAACAACAACAACAACAACAACAACACAACGGTTTAGTCTGCCATTTCAGTAGTGCCAATATGTACTTGTTCCACCCCTGAGCATTATCATAAGCGGTGCTTGTTTATGTTCACTAATTGTTTACTTGTACGAATTGTATTGCAATAAACCTGTTTAAACCAACAACAACAACAACAGCAACAACATCAAGAAAACCGACAATTAAACAACCCAACCCTCACACGAACCCTAACATCTAACCTTAACCGCATTTCGCAGCGTTTAATCGCTTTTTACAACTGGAAGTCTTCACTGAGTGATGAATGAGTGAAGCCCAGTTTGGCGTATCTTGCGCAAGGGAATGAAAATGGCACCGCGTGTACAGAACTTGCATTCGAACAAAGAGGAACCAGCACATGCGCTTTGTTGTACAGCACAGTCCGGAGCGCAGGCCGCCACTCCCGACGGAGGTGGATTTGTCGGCTTCGTTCCTGTACTGTATAGGCGCTTGTACGGGTTACAGGACAGCAACAGGAGTAACATGACAGCAAGAGAAATAGCAGGAGAGCAACAGATGTAACAGGAGAGCGACAGAAGTAACAGCAGTGCAAAAGAGCAGCAACAGAGGGGTGGGGTGGGTGTTTGGGGGTTTAACGTCCTTTTCCACCATGTAAGGGTGATATCAAAGACGGGGCAACGATGAAAAAGCCAGCGCAAATATTTGGCCCCAGCCGGCATACGAAGAACAGCAACAGAAGTAACATGACAGCGACATTAGTAACAGGAGAGAAACATGAGTAACAGGAGAGCAACACAGCAGCAACAGAAGTAACGGAACGGCAATAAGAGTAACAGGACAGTAACAGGACAGCAACAGAAGTAGCAGAGACCAACAGATGTAACAGGAGAGCGACAGAAGTAACATGACAGCAACACAAGTAACATGAGAGCAACATGATTAACAGGAGAGCAACACGAGTAACAGGAGAGCAACGCAGCAGCAACAGAAGTAACAGGACAGCAATAAGAGTAACAGTACAGCACAGCAACAGGACCCTACATGGTCCAACCCTTGCCGTGGGGTAGTGGCTTGTGTACCTCAATGACCCAGAGAACTATGCCAGCGGGAGCACGTGCTCCTGGCAGGGTCACCCAAGCTGGACAGGTCGAAGGGTAGAGGTCAGACGAATGTGGACCACCTCTCCAAGAGGCTAAACGGGTTTGCGTAGGGTTAACAGCCCTACCTGTAAAAAACATAACGTTACAGAAGCATCGACAACAACAAACCAAAACATTCACCTGGGCAAGGAAGGGTCTCCATCCCGGAGACCTATGACGCATTGCAGTGAAAGCCGAAAGGAAGCTGCAAGGCCGACCCCCCTTCTAACACCCAGGACAACGACGAGAGTAGCCACATGGAACATCAGGACTATGTATGAAGTAGGAAGGACCATACAAGTAGCAAGAGAGATGAAGAACTACAAGATAGGAGTACTGGGACTGAGTGAGACAAGGTGGCTACAGACAGGACAGCTGAGATTTTCATCGGGAGAGCAATTGCTGTACTCGGGACACACAGAGGATGGAGCCCCCCACACTGAGGGCGTGGCCCTGATGCTGGCACCGGAGGCACAGCGGGCACTCATCGCTGGGAACCTGTCAACTCCCGCATCATCACAGCCAAATTCATCACCAAGAAGAAAGACATCAAGCTAAACATCATCCAGTGCTACGCTCCCACCAATGATGCGGAAGAGGAGAAAAAAGATGACTTCTACCAACAACTGCAGACAGTGATAGATAGAGGAGGAGCCAAGGACATGACCATACTGATGGGAGACTTCAACGCCAAGATTGGATCAGACAACACAGGCTATGAGAACACCATGGGAACACACGGACTGGGACAGATGAACGAAAATGGCGAGCGCTTTGCAGACTTTTGTGCCCTGAACCGGCTAGTGATAGGAGGCAGCATCTTCCCACACAAGCGCATCCACAAGGCCACATGGAGATCGCCGGACCATGTCACGGAGAACCAGATCGATCACATCTGCATCAGCCGGAAGTTCAGGAGATCGTGGCGAGATGTGCGCGTGATGAGGGGTGCCGATGTATCATCAGACCACCACCTTCTTGCAACAACACTGAGACTTCGGCTTAAGAGACACACCAACGCCAACAACACACGGACCAGGTACAACGTTGCCTACTCAGGAACACAGAGACACAAGCAGCATTCCGGGTCAGCCTTTCCAACAGGTTCCAGCCACTGCAAGACCTGATAGAAGACAGTGGAATGGATATCGAGACACAGTGGAACACAGCAAGAAACTCTGGCACGACACATGCGAAGAGGTCCTTGGCAAGAGAAAGACCCAACACAAGGAATGGATCTCTGCTGATACCATCCAGAAGCTGGAAGTTAGGAAAAAGAAGAAAACTGCACTGAACACAAGCCGAACAAGAAGAGCTAAGGCAAAGGCACAGGAAGAATACACAGCAGCTGACAGAGAAGTGAAGAGGAGCACCAGAAAGGACAAGAGGGACTACATCGACAACCTGGCCAATCAAGCAGAGGAAGCAGCCCGACAAGGGAACCTAAAAGACCTGTACCAGGTGACCAAGAAGCTCGCGGGCAAATTTCAGCAGACAGACAAACCAGTGAAGGACAAGAACGGGCACCCACTGACAACAACTGAGGAACAGCTGAAGCGATGGGCAGAACACTTCAGGGAGCTGTTAAATCGTCCATCCCTGAAACACCACCAGACATCCCACCAGCAGAGACAGAACTACCCATCAACTGCGACAAGCCCTCCAAGGCGGAGATCAGGAAAGCCATCATGACACTGAGAAATGGGAAAGCTGCAGGGCCGGACGAGATACCAGCAGAAGCCATCAAAGCAGACACAGAGACAGCCGTCAACATGCTGCACAGCCTGTTCAGCAAGATCTGGGAGAAGGAAGAGGTGCCAGCCCAGTGGAAAGAAGGGATCGTCATCAAGCTGCCAAAGAAAGGGGACCTCAGGGACTGCAGCAACTACCGAGGGATCATGCTCCTGTCAGTGCCAGGCAAGGTTCTCAACAGAATTCTACTGGAGAGGATGAGAGAGGCAGTCGACCCCATGCTCCGAGACCAGCAGGCAGGCTTTCGCAGGAACAGGTCCTGCGCTGACCAGATTGCCAGCCTACGCATCATTGTGGAGCAGTCACTGGAGTGGAACTCCCCTCTCTACATCAACTTCATAGACTACGAGAAGGCTTTCGACAGTGTAGACAGAGAGGCACTGTGGAAGCTGCTAAGGCACTATGGAGTTCCCGGGAAGATCATCTCCTTAATCCAGTGCACCTACCAAGACATGAGCTGCAGGATTGCCCATGCTGGCCAGTTGTCAGAAAGCTTCGAGGTGAAGACCGGAGTCCGCCAGGGATGCCTGTTGTCCCCGTTTCTCTTCCTCCTGGTCATCGACTGGATCATGAAGACCACTACAGCAGGCAGGAAAAACGGGATACAGTGGACACTCTGGACGCAGCTGGATGACCTCGACTTCGCGGACGACCTGGCGCTCCTGTCTCACAGCCACAGCCAAATGCAGGACAAGACTACGCGCCTGGAAGCCACATCAGCCGGAACAGGGCTCAAGATCAACAGGAAGAAAACCGAGCTGATGAAGATCAACACCACTGCCAACACACCAGTCACAGTCGGTGGAGAGCCCATCAGGGAGGTGGAGTCTTTTGTCTACCTGGGGAGTGTGGTTGACGGACAGGGAGGCACAGACCGAGACGTCACAGCCAGAATCGGCAAGGCAAGGGCAGCAATGGTCATGCTGAAGAACATCTGGGCATCCAAAGTTGTCAGCATAAGAACCAAACTTCGCATCTTCAACTCCAACGTGAAGTCAGTTCTGCTCTACGGATGCGAAACATGGAGGACAACGAAGACGATGCAGCAGAAGATCCAGACATTTCTCAACACCTGTCTGAGGCGCATCTTCAACATCCGATGGCCAGAGAAGATCCGGAATGAAGAACTGTGGGAGCGAGCGGGGCAGGAACCAGTGGCCAAGCAGATCCTGCGGAGGAAGTGGGGCTGGATTGGACACACCCTCAGGAAGCCGGCATCCAGCACCACACGCCAAGCCCTGACATGGAACCCGCAGGGGAAAAGGAAGAGAGGCCGGCCTCGCAACAGCTGGAGGCGGGACACTGAGGCAGAGCTATGTAAGCAGGGTACCAACTGGACTGGAGTGGCAAGACTAGCCCAGAACAGAGTGCGATGGCGAAGGGTTGTCGATGGCCTATGCTCCACGTGGAGCCAAGGGCCTAAGTAAGTAAGTACAGCAACAGGAGTAACAGGACAGTAACAGGAGTGACAGGACAACAACAGGACAGCCGGCAACAGAAGTACTGAACAGGAGAGCAACAGAACAGCAACACTGTACTAACGACGGGTCTTCACTCAAAACTGGAACAGCAGTACAGCCGTTCCGGGACAGGTTACACTGTACCAGAAACGCAATACGTAACACAAGCTGCCGAGTTTGACATGATGAAGACAACGGCAACAAAAGGAAGTGTCGCTTGCAAATTCCCAGTCAATGGGGACCCGACACCCAAACATGGAGCAGCCAGTTTTTCACCAATTAAGCAGGCAATGCACGGTATCAGACTTGCAAATGACAGTGCACCTAAATGCCAGCCGATCGATCCTTGGGAGCAGCCCAATTGCGCAGGCCCCAAAGGGGACCGGCCCCGGGGGAGGGGCACCGCAGTACCGTGGGTCAGATTTGGGGGGTGTCTGTGGTGGTGTGGCGTTTGAGAGCGTTCGGGAACTGGACGTGTGGGGATACAGAACGGCCTGAGTGGTGGGAGTCGAACGGTGTAACAGGGGAACTGTGAGGGGATCACAGCGGCGAGAATAACAGTGGCGGGATCAAGTAACAGGGCTTGCAACAGGAGAACGACAGGAGCAACAGGAGAGTAACCAGAGAGTGGCCAGAGAGTAATAAGAACAGCAGGAGAGTAACAAGCCCAACACGAGAAGCAGGGGAGCAACAGGAGTAACGTGACAGCAGTAGGAGAGCAACAGGATATTGACAAGAGCAACATAAGAAAAACAGCTACATGTTTAACAGGAGAGCGACGCGAGTAACGAGAGAGTAACAAGGGAGCAACGGGAGAGCAACAAGAGAGTAAAAAGGGTAGCACCAGGAACAACAAGAGAGTAACGTGGACACAACCGGACAGCAACAGAAGTAGCTGCAAGAGAGCAACGTTCAGAAGTAACAAGAGCTGCAAGATTGTAACAGGGGTGACAGGACAGCACCAGGAGAGCAACAAGAGAGAAAAAAAGATAGCACCAGAAACAGCAAGAGAATAACGTGGACACAACCGGACAGCCGGCAACAGAAGTAGCAAGAGAGCAACGTTCAGAAGTAACAAGAGCAGCAAGACTGTAACAGGGGTAACAGGAGAGCAAAAGGAAAGTAACAAGAAGTAACAAGAGCAACAGGGCAGCAACAGCCTAGGCCGGGGGGATGAGGGAGGGGGTGGGGAAACTGCGTAGTATTAATACGCAGAAGCGTCGAAGGGTTCGGCTTTCAAAGTCTACCGACTTGTCATTTCCTGCGCTTGGAGTCAAACTTGTATTTGGTCAAACAACAAACAATGAAACCCAGCCAGCAAGCTATGTGTGAGGGTACATGTATATGTGTACTTTGCCGGATACCAAATTTTCTTTTATTTTGCCCTCCTGTTTGTGCGTTTGTATGTATATATATGAAAAATGTTGAAAAAAAAGAATAAAAAAAACAAACAAACAACAAAAAAAAACAATGAAACTCAAAACACAGATCATGGCTTTACGATATTCCACCCTGTGTGTGTGTGTGTGTGTGTGTGTGTGTGTGTGTGTGTGTGAGGGGGGGGGGGGCAGAGACAGCGATCGGCACCGCAGCAAAAACTATTTATTTTCACCGACACTGAATCCCCTTTTACAAACGTTGAGAAACACAGGGGCCTGATTCCACGCTCGACATCCTAATGAGGCATCAACAAACACAGCTATCTTGCGGCCATTACAAGAGCAAACAGCCATTATTTCGTCCATACCACGGGGCCGGAGCATGGCAGAAAAGTTTTACCGTTAATCAAACACACGCACCATTGTCAGCGGCAGCGTTCCAGAAAGGTGAAATGGTAATCCCTCCCCGTCAGAACTGAGCCGGAGGCCGCACAATCAAAGTAAACACAGCCACTGCGAGCTCTACCGGTGCTGCAGTTTGGAACTGCCACCTTCTTGATGAGAATTTTGCGAGACTGGTAGTGTCGTGAAGTAGCTAGGAACTAGCTGTCTAACTCGGCATTCAGTTAGCGCTGACTCAACTACTTCCGTCAGTGACCCTTCCACTAACTGTTTCGTATAATTGCGAAATTCATGACATGGTCATGGAGAACATTTTCGCGAATCATGCAACATACCGTCCGGTCACAGAAACTGACACGTAGACAAACTCTGTGTGTGTGTGTGTGTGTGTGTGTGTGTGTGTGTGTGTGTGTCCCCCTTCTTTTTTTTTTTACCAGAATAGTAGAGCGTTGGACTCTCAATGCAGGTCGTGAGTTCGAATCCCGGCTGCTGCCACACATTTGTGCTGGCCTTTTTCTCGTTGCCTCGTCAGTCTTTGATATCAACCTTACGTGGTGGAAAAAAAACGTTAAATTCCCAAACACCCACCCACTCACCCCTGCTTTTCTGAAGACAACGATGGCACGCTTTCATGGGCTGAAAGACCGGAGACTGGCAAGATGTAGGACTGTCATATACATAATCTGAAGATGAGTGTGTGTGCGAGGGAGGAGGGGGTGAAGGAAGGAGAAGAAAGAGGGGGGAGGGGGGGAGAGGGGGTGTATTATACCCACTTACCACACCGCACTGTCCGAGGCACGTGGCGAGGCGAGTCTACAAACAAGCTGCGTGAAAGACGACTAAACACTGAGTGTTGGATCAATAGTGTTCTGGCCGGCTCAGCCCTTCCTTACGTTTGATGGTTGGCATTGTACCGACCTGTCGACGGAGGGAGAGCGGGCACTGCACGGGACGCATCGATCTACAGGGGACGGGAGGGACACACACACACACACACACACACACACACTGAAGGACACACACACACACACACACACACACACACACACACACACACACAAAGACTGAAGGACACACAGACACACACACACACACACACACACACACACTGAGGGACACACACACGGACACTGACATGCACACAAATGCGGACATCCCCTCCAACTCGCACCGTCAGAGAGAGAGAGGAACGGGTGCATGTCGGGACAAGCTTGACTTCACACGTGCAACCAACACACATGTTTACCCTCCCACCACCGCGCTCAGACACACACACACACACACACACACACACACACACACACACACACACACACACTGGTAATTCAAACTTCACTACTGTCATTCATCAAACCCGGCAGCTCCTCAATAAAATCTCCAGCGATGGAAAAAACCAATACGCTGAGAAACACAACTGCGCCTTGAGATAAGACGTATTTTTTCCGTCTTCTTTTCACACACACACACACACACACACACACACACACACACATCACGGGCAAATTCAGCTTTCCACTCTGCCATTCATCAGAACACATCAATCAAAACATCTCAATGAAAATCTGAAGATACTGGATGCTAGAAACCAGCACTGACATACAACATCACCTTGAGGCAGTACGACATTAGGCTTGGCCTCTCTCTCTCTCTCTCTCTCTCTCGGTTACTTACGATTAGACTAGTTCGTTGTTGTCAATTCCTAAAATCTACCCCAAAATGTCATCTCATTGTATATCGTAAACATACACACATGTAATACAGTACTTAGTCAGCCAGTCTCTCTCTCTCTCTCTCTCTCTCTCTCTCTCTCGCGGTTACTTACGATTAGACTAGTTCGTTGTTGTCAATTCCTAAAATCTACCCCAAAATGTCATTTCATTGTATATCGTAAACATACACACATGTAATGCTTAGTCAGCCAGTCTCTCTCTCTCTCTCTCTCTCGCGCGCGCGCGCGCGGTTACTTACGATTAGACTAGTTCGTTGTTGTCAATTCCTAAAATCTTCCCCAAAATGCCATATCACTGTATATCGTAAAATTACACACATGTAATACTTAGTCAGCCAGTCAGTCTCTCTGTCTGTCTCTCTCTCTCTCTCTCTCTCTCTCTCTCTCTCTCTCACACACACACACACACACACACACACACTACTCTCACTCAAAACACCTCCTCAATAAAATCACAAGCGAATGGTAGAAACGAAAACTCATATACAGACACACACAAAAGTACAGTGCCTTGAGCAGCTGAGGTATAAGACGTGTTACGCACGGAGAATTCTCCTCCTTTTTCTCCCCCCCCCCTCCCTCCCGCCGACTACTGCGGATCGTTATTGATGACGGAGCGCTCTGAACCAGGCCGCTTCCATCGACCAGACTCCGGGAGATTCTCAACCTGAATGAAGCGCGCAGATTGAAGATTCTACTTCTGTTTGGATGGCAGACTAGGTGGGGAGGAGGGGCCGGGGAGGGAAAGGGGGGAATGGGGAGGTGAGGAGAAGGTAGGGGTGACAGGGAAGTGGGGTGGGTGGCATGAGGGCAGTAGAACTAAACGAACCAGAAGATGCTTATTACTGTGAGACCCAAACTTTGGAGGGAGAAGCTATACTCGTTGCGGAAAGGTTCGTGTCAGAGTTACTGTGGCGGCCAAAGGACGTCAGTGTCATCTGTAAGGAGAAGACCTCTCGGGCTGTGGCTAGGACCATAACACTGAGGTTACCCCAAGACTGGTTTATTTCGTTGCTTGTGAAGATACAAGACTGAAAACACTTCAGTCTGAGCATTGAGAACATCAGTAAACTTATAGTATGCTCAATAAACAGTCATGTAAACTTATAGTATGCTCAATAAACAGTCATGTACAGCAACCTGACCTTGCAGTGGCAGATCACAAAGTGATTACGAATCACGAGAGAGAGCGGAGAGAGAGAGAGAGAGAGGGGGGGGGGGGGGTCAGTTGGTGGGCTAACCCCAGACGGTCACGTGGCTAAGAGGTCGAAGAGCTATCATTGGCTTGGTTCCCGAGTTATTGGTGTGGATTCTTTTTCACCAGCGGTCAGCTGCTAGAGCCGGTTATTCTCAACTGACACATGTGTATAAATATAGGCACACACACACACACACACACACACACACACACACACACACACACACACACTGTCACACACACACACACACACACACACACACACACACACACACACACTGTCACACACACACACACACACACACACACACACACTGTCACACACACACACACACACACACACACACACACACACACACACACACACACGACTTCTTGGATGGGAAATCTGTAGCATTAGCAACAAGGCTGGCGGCACTGGTCAGTAATGGTCAGATTTTGCCAATCATAACGCGCAAACGCGGGTTAGTGAAAAGCCACTATAAAAAGGGTGCCTATGAACCAAGAACACACTGACCATCAAGTTCAGACAACCGTTGTTCCAGATGCTCTACTGCGACTGTTACATAATCTTGCAATTAGACCTTCCGCAGGCCACCTCTCCATCACTGTCGACAGAAAGCGGGAACGTTTATTTTTGTTCCCAAACAATTACCGCCAGCGGTGCAAGACAAAACTTCATTAAATGAATGGATAATTCATTCGCTTCGTCAATGTCTTAATTTCTTTGCCTCTGGCGTACATCTTCCAGACAAACGCTGCTGTAGTTACAATAGTACTACTCCCTGTTTAGTCAAAATCATTTACAGTGCATTAATAGAACCAATTTACTATTTAGGGGTGACGAACACGTGTTGCGAGGGCTTCAGTGTGAACGGGTCCACCTTTGGCTGAGGAAGTTTTGACCGACTGACTCAGTGAATCTTTCATGCGATATAATTTATGACTCGCGGCAGATGTTTATAATAATAATAATAATAATAATAAGGACGAGGGGGGGAGAGAGACAATGACAATCCTTTATTTTTCAACGCTAGAAGATTTTGGCCGAAAGGCTGCAACCTTGCCGTTGCTAGAGTACAGTACGAGAGTAAAATTAAGCTAAGGGCTGTACACATTATAGACATTAAAACTGAAATACAGGAGGGCGGCGAATAAGCAGGAGAGCTAAAATAGATGACAAAGATAACCAAGAAACAGAAATGATTAAAGTTAATGAAAACTAACATGATTATGTAAATATGTACATGTTGGGTGTTTATAAATGACTACGGTAGAGAGAGAGAGAGAGAGAGAGAGAGAGAGAGAGAGAGAGAGAGAGAGAGAGATGGTTTATTGGTTCTCACAGCCTAAGTCGAAATGAATGAAAGAGGCTAAGATTTCATCAGGTAGGAGAGCATCGCTTCGCTAAACCGTCGAGCTACTTGAAATGGATTTAAGATCAGATGGCAGTCATTTCCACAACTGTATCTCACAGAATGACAAAATAGTTTTGAACAGGCCAGTTTTAGGAAGAGGCAGACAGTACAAGCCATTCTTCGTTGAAGACTCTTGTCGTGGGCTGAGACTGAGCAAACAGTCTTTTGGGAGGGGGGGGGGGCAGAGAGAGAGAGAGAGAGAGAGAGAGAGAGAGAGAGAGAGAGAGAGAGAGAGAGTTAAATTGTGGATCGGCACTGGTAGATGGATTGGTTGGTTGGCATGTTGGTTGTAGTCCTTGTCCACACGCATTGGGTGATCAAAAGACGGGACAACGAGAAAAAAAGCCATAGCAATCGTTTAGCTCCAACGCGACCCAAAAAAAACAACAACAAAAAACTAACAATAAAACGTTGTCTCAGCTCAGAGATAAAGGAAAAAGAAGAGGTTCAGACGCCGAGTAATACGATTTCTGCACAGATGTGGACACAGATAACAGAAACAGAGACGATCAGCAAAGCTTGTTTCAGATAGCAAAATAACAATCACGCTAATGCATTGAAACATCGGTTGATCCAATTGAGACATGTCCCAATATTACTACAAAAAAAGATACAGTCGAACCTGCCAAGGCGGTCACCTGTATAAGCCAAACCACTGTCTAACCTGGTCACCCCAGAGGATCCCCTGACACACTAGCTGTTGACATGACACCCTGGATAACCCGGTCACCCTGTCTAAGGTGGTCAGTTTGACCCAGTCCCTTGGGTGACCGCCTTACACAGGTTTGACTGTAAATGCAAAATTGCTTTAGCAAGTTTTTTTTTTTTTTTCAGGGAGGAAAAACCGAGATACACTGACGGAAAATTAAGGTCAGTAGTAACAATAAAACTGGCTGGAATCATTAACGCTCACGCCATTGCAGCACTCTAGACTGGTAAACCACTCCAGTTAACGACACCCAAGTGGGTGGCTTGAACACAACACTGTTACGGGACACTGACGCCAACACAACACTGATGACCTAATTATTCCGTGTCTGTTCGGCGACCCATTCTGTTCCATCATTTTCTCTTTGTCTCTCTCTGCCGCTGTCTGTCTGTCTGTCTGTCTGTCTGTCTGTCTCTCTCTCTCTCTCTCTCTCTCTCAGTTGTAACCATATTCGAGCGTTTTTTGTTTTGGTTTGGTTTTGTATTTTGTTTTGTTTTCAGGGTTTGTTTTCAAAACGGCATGTTTGAAGGTATTGGGTGGCGCTGCACCGCGGCGACGCGCTTCCCCCGGGGGAAGCAGCCCGAATTTCCCGAAAGGGATAATAAAGTAGTAAAAAAAAAGTCTTTTTGTTTACCGTTCAAAAACAAAGATTCATTGATTTATTGAGTCTCTCTCTCTCTCTCCCTCTCTCTCTCTCTCTCCCCCCCCCCCCACCCCTTCCCCGATCCTCAAGGGAAAAGTATACACGTTACCGACTGCAGTCATTAGAATCACACCAGTCAGCCATTACTCGTCTACTTTGTTTGATGGAGTTGTACGTTTTGGCGCTCTAACGTGAATATTTCATGGCATTGTGTGTATTCTGACACCGGCCATTCAACCGGTAAGCCATTCGATACCACACCGTCACAGTTCCTGTCCCGGTTTGTAAGCACAAGAAATGAGACGTAAGCTTGTAATGCTCTCTCTACGCGCTCAGCCGTCGAGTGCTATCCGAAGCCGCTTGCTGTATGGCAGGGTTGCACATTTTCCACAGCTTCTATAGGACAAAGTGTCCTGGAAACAGCAAAGTGATAGGACACAGTGTCCTGGCCACTTAGTGGCAATAAAAATTTTAATAGGACAAATGTCTGCTTGGGGTGGGAAAAAATAGGACATTTGAAATTTTTATAGGTCAATGTCCTGGGACCGACTTAAATGTGCAACCCTGGTATGGGCCTAAACAGCTTGTGCGAGTCGTTGTGACATGCAGGTGGGAGCGGGTGGGTGGGTGTTTGGGTGTTTAACGTCCTTTTCCACCACGTCAGGGTGATATAAAAGACGGGGCAACGACAAAAAGGCCAGCACAAATATTTGGCCCCAGCCGGAATTCGAACTCACGACCCGAGCATTGAGAGTCCAACGCTCTGCCATTCGGCTATCCCGGCTCTCTCGCAGGCCGAGCAACAACTGAATGAATCAAAAACCTACACTCTAACATCATTAGGCTAAAAAAAAAAAAAAAAGACAACTTTTGCTTTGGACGGGGGGGGGGGGGGGGGGTAGCGGTGATCTAATAGGGAGCGCGTCGGACTTAGCCGCTGCGCTACTGAACGGCCGTCACCGTGCCGCTGTCATGGCGATGGAGCGTGGGTTCGAGCCCAGGTCGAGCTTGTGATATGTGATACCGGTTTTTCCCTGGCTACCTGGCTGCTCATCGGGGTTTCTCTCCGGGTTATCCGGCTTTTGCTTCCCAAGCAAAACTGAAAATTCGGAGAGCCAGTTCACACAAATCCGCTTGCCTCACTAGTGCTCGCTTCACTGGCAGCTTGCCTCTTTTTGCGACCGCCTGGCATGAGCCTTGACCTACATAACACAATAATCACGAAAATCACGCTTTTTCATGACAACAAGACTACAGACTAGCACACTCGCCAAACAGGGTACCTCAAATGCACATCAAACATGACCCCACAAAGCCCCCCCCCCCCTTCCCTCCCCACCACACACACCGTTATTCTGTGGTCCTGTTTCACTGATCACATTCCGCCGATCTCAGTAGCGCTCCAATGTGTGGACATTGATTGTGTGCACAAAAAATAAAAGTCCCCTCTTTCTTTGCATTTTGCCTAAGCACGGCCGACGCTGCAAATGAACCGACTGTGTATCGCGCATAATATGGATTGCAGACTGAGGTGCATAACACTGCGCATGGTCGATAGGAAACTACGGGATGGCGGGTGGTAGCTGTCCGATGAAGAATTTACGATACAAAATGACAGGTTTTCGGAGTTCAGGCGAGAACATGTGTTGACCACAAATAGGAATTCGTTTGCAAGTGGATCGTGACTGAGGCAGCTTCGCACACAGAGGAATACAAAATGAAAAATGAGTTGGAAATTCCACACCAGAGACCGGGACAGTTATGGTGGATGGTACGCGTGACTTGAAATGGTTATCAAAGGACGCAGGCACACACGCGCGCGCGCGCGCGCGCACGCACACACACACACACACACACACACACACACACACACACACACACACACACACACACACACACACACACACAAGGTGGACAATTTTCTACCTTTGTTTCAGCGGATCATGTTTTATATAATCTAATTTAACAAATGACATCACCAAAGGAAATAATCTCTTCTTAGAAACAAAATCCATTGAATCGGAATCCGATTTCTGCTATCTAAGAGTTGCCACACGATCACCGCACAACAAGCATGTCATTGATAGATTCAAGAAACTCACTTTGATTCTCAAGACTGACGAGATCTTGCAAACTGCAAAACATCTTGCTAGGGTGGGTGGGTGGGTGGGTGTTTGGGGGTTTAGCGTCCTTTTCCACCACACTGATACGGGTGATATCAAAGACGGGGCAACGCTGAAGAAGCCAGTACAAATATTTGGCCTCAGCCGGGATTCGTACTCACGACCAGAGAACTGACTGTACAACGCTGTACCAGAGCTGCCCCGCAGGAATTACAAAAGGTAGCTGCTTGACTAAATCAAGTTTTTCCGAGTAACGCAAGTAGTGTGTGTGTGTGTGTGTGTGTGTGTGTGTGTGTGTGTGTGTGTGTGTGTTCGGGGGGGGGGGGGGGTTCCCTTCCATCGTCCTTTGGTTGTCTGAACTGTTGCTGATCGGCAGTAAGTTGTACAGACAGACAGACAGGCAGACAGACAGGCAGACAGTTCCCTTTCATGCCCCCTCTCTTTCCGTTCAGGTTCCCGGTCTGTAAGAGTAACTAGTCAGTTGCGTCTCGCATGACGTGGACGGGCAGGGGGATCGCATCGGCAGATATCATGAATGTTTTATTGGGCCCCCTTGATAGATGGTCATGGAGGGCCCTGCCCCATGTAGGTCACCGGGAGGATCAATACCAGAGCTATGGAACGAGTGCTGGCTCCTTCTCTCTCTCTCTGGTTTCCCCCCTTTACCAATACTGACTGCATACAGCACCAGTGGTTCTTTTTCGGCCTGGTCTTGCTCCGCAGCACTTTCCTCCGTCTCTTTGAGTTGCTGTTCTCTTTTGCACCCTGAGCCACGTTCGCAGGAAACACCTCTGTGTGTGTGTGTGTGTGTGTGTGTGTGTGTGTGTGTGTGTGTGTGTGTGTGTGTGTGTGTGTGTGTGTGTGTGCGCGCGCGCGCGCGTGTGTGTGTGTGTGTGTGCTTGCGCGCGCGCGTGTGTGTGTGTGTGTGTGCGCGCGCGCGCGCGCCCCTCACGCCGGCGCGTGCTCGAGCGCGTACGGTGTAGGCAGAGGACGAACTGAACTGAAACTGAAGGAAGGGGAAAAACGATCGAGAGATTAATTAGCAGGCAGAGCGGAGAATAGGTCGTAAACAAAACGTGGTCGGATGAGCGTCACGTCAGTTTCCGGAATAGTTTTTGGAACATCAGTTCCCAACGGACAGCCGGTGCAAACCGACCGCTGCCGAGGTCAAGGCGGGTGGGGTGGGTGGGTGTTTGGGAGTTTAACGTCCTTTTCCACCACAAAGGGTGATATCAAAGACGGGGCAACGATGAAAAAGCCAGCACAAATATTTGGCCCCAGCGGGGATCGAACTCACGACCCGAGCATTAGGAGGTCAAGGCCGGGGAATTTGACGGATGAGGACTTAAAGCGAAAACCACTTTTTAGAATAATAGTTTGATTATTGTATACCACGAATGAGGACCGAGAGCGAAAACCGATTTGTAGAATATATTGTACACACACGCACTCACACAAACACACCTCCACCCATCACCATCACCACCGCCACTGATCGAAGTTTCTTCAAAGAGAGTGCCAACTGCAGCAAACGATCATGCAGTAGGCGATATGAACGACACAACAACATTAAGAATGACAAGAACAACAACAACAACAGCAGCAGCAGCACCACCACCACCACCACCACCACCACCACCAACAACAACAACAACAGCAACAACGGGTATACGCATCTTCAAACAGAGAGCCAGTTCCGGCAACAGATCGTTGCAAGAGACGCCATCAGAGAGGGAGCAGGCAAGGATGGCGTCTGTGTCGCCAGCTACCGTCCACTTACTTCCCCATTTTTCTCCAGCTGTGCCTGCGTCTCTCGGTGCCTCATGGGGACCCAGAAACCCATTTCACCATACCCCTCCCCCGCCTCCCCTCCACACCCCCCCCCCCCCATCCCCCCTCATCCACCATCACCACTCCCCGCCTCCCCATAATATTATACACATTCTGACCGTCTCTCCCTCTCGCGGTGTTTCACTCAGACTTTTTGTCCTTCTTATTGTCAACTGTGTTGATTTCTGGTCAATTATCTTGAATAGTTCCACGGTTGAATGTACATACGCCGTAAATACATACGTACACGCACAGAAGGACCGTGCAAGAGAGGCATTCCAGTGGCCAACAACTCTATCCTTAAACGGGCTCATTCCAGCTTTGCTCAGGCAGCTTATGTTTTGGGACGGTTTCGGTTGTGAGTGTGCTTGTCCGCTTGAATACCCTACCTTGATGATTAGTGCAGCTCTTAATGCGATACAATATTCTTTACACTTAGCGCGAGCGGTCGAATATTCAAATTCTACGACTGTTGTTACACTACTGGCCGGCGCGCTCAATGTGGTCGCTGCGTCATCGAGTACGTTTCTGTTCGGCTCAGTGCCAGCCGGCGTTACGGACGCTGTCACTGTGCAGGCGTCTAAGTGGTGTGATGACAGATATCAGGAAAACAACTCAGAACGATCTGTGAGCATAAAAATGGTAGCTTTAGCTCCTTCAACTGAAGTGTGTCGTCGTCATCATCGTCAGGACCGTCCTCTCTGTCTGTCTGTCTGTCTGTCTCTTTTTAAATTTTGTGTGCAGTTGAAATCAATAGGCATTGTGTATGTGTGTGTTTGCAACATCTGCTCGTTGTTTGTTTCTTGTTTTTGTTTTATTTGGGCGTTTATTTGTTTGTTTGTTTGTTTGTTTGTTTTTCTTGTTTTATTCTTCTTTATTACTTAGTTAATACAGACTTCAACATAAGTCAAGGACCACTTGCAAATTTGGCTAAAATTCCTGGAAGATGTCCGTGCAGCACATGGTGGTTTTTCAGCTTCAGCAAGCTTTGCGGGATGCATTGTTAACCCTTTAACACTTTCACAGCAAAATTTTTTGAGAGATTCCTTGCTCTTTATTTTTTGTGAATTCTTAAAAATAGACCTGTCTGTCAAGGTGGTTCTTGACTTATGTTGAAGTCTATAGTAGTTTTTAGCAACGGCAGGTATGAAAACTGACTATCTGACACCAACTGCCTCTACCGTGGTAAAATAACGTTTCATTGATTCATTGATTCTCTCTCTCTCTCTCTCTCTCTCTCTCTCTCTTTATCGATCCTTTGCATCGCAGAGTGTCTGACATACTTACTGCATACCCTGTGGACAAAGAGCATTCCGTTTGTCCTGATCCTTTTACTGAAGTTCAGACAGACTGAACGCATTATGTCATGGAGAATTTAAAATTCGGTTCTGTTTTGGACCAGACGCGCTGGACATCCTTGAACACGAGACTAACAGAATTTAGGCTACAGAATAATATCCCTCACCATTCACAAAGAGCAAATGTGAGCGTCTCTCACAAAAGCTATTCCATCCTCCGCTGTCCAGAGTAAAGGTCTGTTCAAGTCGCGACACGCTCAGACGGCTGCTACGGCTGTCTACGTTTACGGAGAATGCGACTAGCCTGGAGGCCGGAGGGACAAGACCAGCACGAAGGAGGACAAAAAGGCGAGCACCAGCCATCCCTCCTAAACCCGGAAGGCCAGAGAGAGAGAGAGAGAGAGAGAGAGAGAGAGAGAGAGTGTGTGTTTGTCCCTTATTGCTAAATAAGTTAAAACCTATGAGCGACGCAACGACCACAAAACTTAATGATTCACGTAAACATGATTTTGCTGGTTGACTTACAAAAATAAACTGCATTTGGAACACACTGCGAGAAATACAAGTTACAATTGTCAAATCTGTTCAAACGAATCAGTAATACTTATTATAATACAACACAAAAGACCCCCCCCCCCCAAAAAAAAAAAAAGTAAATAAATAAATAAATAAAATAAAATAAATAAAAAATAAGAAAAAATAATACTAATAAATAATAACAAGAAAAAAAGATAAAATAAACAAATAAAAATTTAAATAAATAATTGAATAGATAAAGAAATAAAATAAAATACACCATACCGTAATAGAAACTATGATTCTATACCGTAGATACCATAAACAGATATCAATGCAACAGCTGACACCCCTTAAAAAATCAGAGAGAGAGAGAGACAGACACTGAGACAGACAGACAGACAGACACAGGCAGCCACCATACTCGCCCCTGCTCTGTCTCCAACCCTAATTCTTTTGTTTGGAGACAGACTTAGCGTGGCTTCACGTGATGGAAGCGTGTTCATGGTATTTATATATAGTGGGTTTTCGCCCACAAACCTTGCCAGCGGCCGCAGGAATTACGGCAATCATGCAATCAACAGCCGCCATATTGTCTGGGGCATGATGGGGTCATGGATTGGTTTCAGGACGCGCTGGGCAGTATTAGGCCGTCTGCCGTTGTGGCCTGGTCTGTTATACAGTCGATAACACCCTTCTGTGAGACAGGAGATTTGATTTTTTTTATGCGGGGAAGGAATATAACTCGGGGAGAAAGTACATGATTCGCTAGCGACCAGAGCTGGGCTGTTCGACAGCTGCTGACATGAGATCAGTCGCGGTATCTCCTGATCGCTGTCAAGGCTGGGGTGGGTGTTTGGTGGAGTTTAACGTCCTTTTCCACCACGTATGGGTGATTTCAAAGACGGGGTACACGAGAAAAAGGCCAGCAGAAATATTTTGCCGCAGCCGGGTTTCGAACTCACGACCCGAGCATTGAAAGTCCAACGCTCTACCGTTCGGCTATCCCGGCTCCCCCCTGCTCGCTGTCAAAGCTATGAGCTGTCTGATCAGTGAGCGGTGAGCTACACACGCCCTTGAGGGTTTTTTTTTGTTTTGTTTTTTGGATACATGTATTTTACATTTTGAAAAAAAAAAAAACCTACTTCATTGCCTCTTTGAAAAACTTTAGTTTGCTACCTCCTCCCCCTCCCTCTTCCGGGAGGAAGCACATCGCCGCTATTCAGCTAAAAATAGAAACAAGCGTATGTGCCCTCACATAATTATGCTAACCCTCTCCTTTCCTAACCCGAACACATGTCTGAGGTGTTGAAAATGGAGGCAGAGAACATTTTCAATGGTATGGAATTTGCAAATTCCGCAGCTTTTCTTCAAAGTTCAATGTTGTAAGCTAGACTTACACACTGTTAATATTTTAAGTCAAGTGATTTTGGAGTTGTGCACCAGTGGCATCACTAAAAACAAAACAAACAAACAAACAAACAAACAAACAAACAAACAACAACAACAAAATAAATTAATTTATTTCTGCATGGGCTTAGTGGGAGTGCACTCTGATTATACTCGTGTTTGCTGCAGTAAGAACCGTGAAGGAACCGTTAATCTTGCTTTATTTTCGCATACTGCTTTAATGCTAATCTTGCCTTATTTTCGCAAACTGCTTTGGAAATGTTCAGCCCATCAAATTTGAAAAAGTAAACGCAATTCTAAATTCCGAAATTTAAACAGCTGAGCTGACCCTTCGCACCACGTAGTTGTAATGTGTATGTCCAGTGTGTGAGACAATGCGTGTGATTCACGTGAGCGTGCGTGTTGGGTTCAGTTTGAGCCGATTCATGAAATTGGGTAAAGCACCTATACAATACTCATTATTATTATTATTATTATTATTATTATACAGGGCCAAAACCGAAAAAGAGTTTTAAAAAAGTGGGATACTCGTGCGAAAAGTGTTAACGGTGCACTAGGCTGAATCCTTTGTCCTAATACTGTTTTTAACATAGTACATTTTGGTCAGCCGTCCGAGTAAAACCATCGCCAGGCTCAAGCAGATTTACTCAGCAATGTTCTGAAGAGAATGCGATGTAGGGAAGAAGAAAAAAATCAACCATGCAAACACGCGTCATAGGTTCCGTTGTTTGCAGAACCATACAGTACCAACATAAACTGTACTCACACAAGAGGAATTATCGACAGAAAACACGCGCTCACAAAAGAATCAACAGTACCCAAAGCTTTTACACAGTCCGCTGAAACTGCGAGTTTTGTTTGACCTCTCAACGATTGGTTCCTGAAATGACGGGAGGAAAAAGAAAAGTGCAGGTGATTGGGCCTAGTGGTTACGGCGTGCTCTACAGATCCTGAGCCACGGGTTCGAATCCGTGGTGGGAATGCAATGCAATCGTAGCGTCGCGAGCTGAACCAAACACGCACGCTCACGTGAATCACACGCATTCTCTCACACACTGGACATATTACAATCACGTGGTGCAAAGAGTCAGCTCAGCTATTTAAGTTTCGGAATTCGAAATTTTGTGGAGTGAGCATTTCCAAAGCAGGGGGAGGGGGGGGGGGGAGCCAGAGCACTCGGAAAGAACCTCCGACAATCGAGCCGAATTAAAAAAAAAAAAAATGCTGAGCCAACTGAAATTTATTTCACTCTGTTAAGGATGGGGACTACCCTTGAATGAAGGTAATGATGACCTCTCGAAGTTAGGTTTACACGAACACCTATAAACACGTACTGCTCTAAGCAGCAAAACATGTGGATGGTCCCATGCACTTTTTAGAAGTTAAGTACATTATCTTATGTGCGTCTGAAACCATGACGCAAGCTGAAAATACGTTTATCAATGAACTAGAATTTGGCTTTTGATTTCCATGATTCAGAAAAAAAAATGCATGAGGTCATACACATGTATTGCTGTTTTGAGCATGTGCATAGTACACATGTTTGTTTAAACCTCCAGAGATCCTCACCACTTTCATTCAAATGTAGTCCCCATCCTTAAGTCTCCATTGCCGTGCAATTTGTTTTTGTCTTAACAAGGATACTCGTTCTGTCTGAGAAAAAAAAAATCAATGGAAGGCATTAATATTTATGATCAGCGAAAGGTCTCCTTGGGGTTTTTTTTTTTTGCTTTCACTGGGAACAGACTAGTGAAGTACCAACAGAATTAGTATTCTACAATTCTGGAAACGTTCGCGCATTTCGATTCTTAAATATTCTCCCTGTGTGTGCGTCAGCTCTCCACGGAATTTCGTTGGCGCGTTGGTTAGCGGAGAATGAAAAGGTCCCTGAAGTGTTTGCGTTATTCTCTCGGTGTGTTTTCAATTCATAATTATGGGCCGGTCTTTCAGGCATTTCTCCAACTCACTGCACGTTTCCAACGGAGGCAACACGAAGGCAGCAACTTAAGACTATCTGGTTGCATCAAATTAGAAAAAAAAAATGAAATTACGGAACCTTAGAAGCACTAGCAAAATAGTTTTCGTTTCGATTAAACTTTTTTACACGTTGTAAATGTACGAGTATACTATTTAAAGACGCTATTCCAAAAAATGAATAGGTTTTACGTGTAGGAAGATTTCTGTTTCGGAACTTGTTGGCGCTGGAAACAGTCTATCTTAGAGATTAGCAGAGTTCCGAATGCAACACACTGACGTTTGATAGCCGTGAAAATGAAGAAAACTCAGCAAAAAGGCCGAGTGTCGTCTACGACTATGTGAACGGCTACTGCGTTTGAATCAGCTGAACGCAAGACTATCTCAGTGTCAGTGCATGTGTCTTTGTTGTGTGACGCCTGACGCCTGACGTCACCAAAACAAAGCAGAATGATCTGTGAGTCTAAAATTCTGAAAATCAGTGCCTTTTCAGTACACTTGTACTTAAATTAATCTTACTAGTATAATTATTTCGTTCTACCCGCAAACTTGTACGAAATGAAACAAGAACGAAGTGAATTCTGTTGGTGCTTCTAAAGTTTTCTACTGTCTGCTGTCTCCCCGTCCGTAAACGTACACCCCCAAACACCCACCCACCCGCCCTCCGTAAACGTACGTGGTGGACAAGGACGTTAAACTCCCAAACACCCACCTGACCCACCCTCCCTGTCCGTAAAAATGCATATGAACAAAGGTACCGAAGAACCAAGCCTCTTTAATAATAATAATAAGAAGAAGAAGAATTCATAAAGCGTTTTATCCCAGTTACTTGGCTTAAAGCGCTGCGGCAAGAACCCAGTACACACACTCATGTGAACCATGTACTACTCTATTTTGTGTGTGTGTGTGTGTGTGTGTGTGTGTGTGTGTGTGTGTGTGTGTGTGTGTGTGTGTGTGTGTGCGTGCGTGCGTGCGTGCGTGTGTGTGTGTGTGTGTGTGTGTGTGTGTGTGTGTGTGTGTGTGTGTGTGTGTGTGTGACAGTGTGTGTGTGTGTGTGTGTGTGTGTGTGTGTGTGTGCGTGCGTGCGTGCGTGCGTGTGTGTGTGTGTGTGTGTGTGTGTGTGTGTGTGTGTGTGTGTGTGTGTGTGTGTGTGTGTGTGTGTGTGTGTGTGTGTGTGCTGTTTCTCTTGCTGTTGTAAGAGAAGCACGTCAAGACTAAACACTAACAATACATGTTTTCTGTACCAAGGACCAGCCCTTTGGAACACTTCCTTATAACATCAGACACACATACTCAACCCACAGCTTTAAAACGTCCATTAAAACACACCTGTTTTTATCACAACAACAATGATGAGTGAATAGCGGACAGTGTGTGTGTGTGTGTGTGTGTGTGTGTGTGTGTGTGTGTGTGTGTGTGTGTGTGTGTGTGTGTGTGTGTGTGTGTGTGTGACAGTGTGTGTGTGTGTGTGTGTGTGTGTGTGTGTGTGTGTGTGTGTGTGTGTGTGTGTGTGTGTGTGTGTGTGTGTGTGTGTTCTTTTAGCTGTTTTAGTGCTTTTTATCTTCTAGTAGCTTTTAGTTTCTTTTAGTTATTTTACCTCTGTAAGCGCTTAGAGCTCACAGAGAATAAGCGCAAATAAATATTCATTATTATTATTATTATTTTCGAATCTGTCCGATGACAGCTGTCATTTGATGCACAGCGTTAGTGGTCCTCTTCTATTGCAAGAGACAGGGATGCGAGAGGCGAGAAAACGAAAAGTCCCAACGGCGCCAATTAGCGGAGAATGCGCCTCGCGCTCTTCAGATACTTCGTTTTCAATCAAGTTCTTTTTGGTGGCAGCTGCGCAGACGTTCACACAAACACGAAGGGTAGAAAGTTCCTTTTCTTAGCGTTTGACATTTTCAGTTGCTATGAACATATCGCCATTTTCGAACACAACGGACGGAATTAGTATACAGTCTGTGTGCCTCCGTTTTCGCACAAGTTTATAAGCTCGTATCCATCTGGTGATTTTTCGCACTAATAGCATAAGAAGCAATGTTCCTACAGCATTTTTACTGTTAATTATTGCGGCATTTGACTTGTAAAGGGCAAATATGACGACGTATTTTATAACATAATTACATAAAATATAATTATGTCGTATTTTATGATCTAATACGGGGAACCGGGGATAGCCGAATGGTAGAGCGTTGAACCTTCAATGTTTGGGTCGTGAGTTCGAATCCCACCTGGGGCCAAAATATTTGTGCTGGGCCTTTTTCTCGTTTCCCCGTCTTTGATATCATCCATACGTGGTGGAAAAGGACGTTAAACTTCCAGACACCCACCCCACTTACCCACCCCCCACCCCTTATGCTCCACAACGATGAGGCAACTTACCAGCGTTGAAATGGTTTATTATTGACTTGAAATGCGCGAGCGTTTGAGCGCGTTCTTCCGCAGATATTGCATTCTCTCTCTCTCTCTCCCCCTGTGGCGACATTTTACCGCCAAGACTACAGTGTTTTGGAAACCCTCGGGGTTTAATTGCATACATTTTTAATTCGCTGTCCGTTTGCCCTTTGGAAGTCATCACGGCTCTTTATAAATAGACTCTTGAGAGAGCGAGATCATGCTGGGGAGGCAGACGCCCTTATTCTCAGCCACAGTACACGCTTTATCACTTTTGAAACGCCCTCAAAGGATCGCTAACGGTTGCCAATGACTGGGGAATTTCTCAGACTGATAGAAGCGTTTCAATTATTCAGCTTTTGTCGCTGATGTGGGACAAGTTTCGACTCCGTCCGTCGACACACATTTTATTTTTGTTGATACATCAGAATGCGACAAAGGCCCATTCCCCTGTCAATATATGTAAACAGACGAAGACTGAACTTAGTGCAAATCACATGTTGTTTGTACTACTACCCGCACATACCAGACTGGACAGTGCAAATCACATGTTGAGTGTACTCCCTACCCGCACATACCCACAAATAGGTCTGCGCTTTATCGTGGGTAGTGTTTAACATGGCCGGTTCCAGTGAGGCACCTGCACAGTGACAGCATCTCACAGCCACAGGCTGGAACCGAGCCAACAGAAGGGTACACGCGACGCGAGTATCACTCTAGTGGGATTTAGTAGGATTTCGTACGGAGGACTTCGTTGAGCAGCGTAACCCATTTGCATGTAAATAAGGCACATTACGGGTGCCATTAGCCAATTGCAGCGCGTTAGCAGCTCGCGGCCTCTGCCGTGTGAGCCTAATTTACATGTAAGTGGGTTACGCTGCTCAGCGAAGTCCTCTTTACGAAGTCCTACTAGATCTCACTAATGCGTCAGCTAGTGCTGCGGACACAAACCGCTGATACGATAACTGGAATTTTTGGCGGCTGATGCAGTCTGTATTGCACTCGGTGCTGTACCAATCACTAAGACAGACTAGTATTTCGACCATACTTTCACACTCACAAGCTGATCCAAATTGTTGTGAAGTCTGATAATCCTGCAACAGGCTCGTTTAAATCATCCGGCTTGGCCACTCTTGCGCTGCGAGTTTCGACTCGACGCGAAAGATTTTTTTATTGAAACGTTGAGACAAATTGCGATGGAGGATACACCCCGTCGCAACGTACGTATGTATCGATAGTGAAGGTGAAGTGTCAACGAAAACAGGACAGTATTAGAAGGTGGGCCTGACAATATGAGACTGATCACCGTTCGATTATGATACACCCTTTCAAACAAACATACCCCCCGTAGCTTCCAGATTTTCTCTCAAGGAAAGGAGAATAGATAGAATCTGAGAAGATAGATTCTGTAGCAACACTGTTTATCGCGTAATTCCGGAGCTGTAAAAGCTCTTCCAAACCGACCCTATTTGACGATTAATCACGAAGCGAGCCCCTAAATTACCTATCATATCTACCACACCTGTGCCGACTCGCTAGCAGTGCATTCCAGTTACAGGGGCCGGAATCCCGACAACAGAGATATGATAATAGTGAGTGTATCAGAGGCTGACACGGCGATAATCGCCCCCTAGCGGACGGCGAGGTAGCGACGGCTGGTAATCCCTGACTTAAACACGGGGGGGGGGGGGGGGGGGGGGGGGGGCAGTCAATCGGCGACAGTTTTTTTTCCGGTGCAGACGTGTTGACGATTGTTCTCAGATAAATCCACATGGTATGGTATGGTATGGTATGGTATGGTATGGTATACTTCTCCTCGGCGCACATATCGATCTCTTCCGAAATGCTCATGGCGCCGCAGGGCTGAAGGACGAAGCAAAGCAATGAAAGCCTGCTACCGCTAAGCGCGACTTCATGTGCAAACCTTCGCCCAAGTACTGAAAGTCCAACATTCTCGGCTGCTCTACCTTCCCTACCCCCCCCCCCCCCCCCCCCCACCTCCCTCCGACCCTCCCCTTGGTGCGGGGGGAACCGATGTGTCTATTTTAGAGTGATCGAGAAGAAGCAGAAGAGTCGTATAAAGTAGCACCACAAACACTCCTCGCAAACCCTTCTGGCCCCCTAGCAGCCCTGACTTAAAAGGTGCGGACTTTTGCTGACGTGTTGGTGGTAATATGGGGCTAAACCTCTTGACACCAGCAGACGGCAGCTTCGATGGTGGCAGGTTTCAACGACCTTATGCCGCTAGGTCGGCCTGATTAGGCATACGCTCACGACCTTCTGTCGTATATAGTGTGCCCGGGACAGATAAGCTGAAAAATGAGTGGTAAACACAGTGCAGAATGCATCGGTTACCACCCACTGTCATCGCTTCATTTTTCAATCTTCTTTTTTTGTGTCACAGTTTTGATTGGAATTAAAACGGTTTTTGTCTGTTTCAAAGTGTCTGCCTGTGACTTGGTGACACGCAGCATACATCGCTTACCCCTGACGGCCATCGCGTATTTTTTTGTTTTCGACAGTTTTTGATCAGAATAAAAGCGGTTTTTATTTTGTCTGTTTCAACGGATCTGCTTGTGGTTTCGTGACATGCAACATGCATCGCTTACCACTGACGGCCATAGCATAATTTTATTTTTATTTTTTATGACAGTTCTGATCGAAAGAAAGGCGGTTTTTATTTTGTCTGTTACAGCGGGTCCGCCTGTGGCTTGGTAAAACATGCAGCATGCATTTGTTACCACCGAGTTCCATCGCTTCATGCTTTAAAACAGTTTTGATCGGAATAGAAATGGTTTCTGTCTCTTTCAAAGCGTCTGCCTGTGACTTCGGACATGCATGGCTTACAACTGACGGCCATCGCATCATTTTTTTTTTCTCGATGACAGTTTTGATCGGAATAAGAGCGTTTTTATTTTGTCTGTTTCAAAGCGTCTGTCTGTGACTTCGTGACATGCAGCATGCATCGCTTACCACTGAGGCCATCGCATCAGTTTTTCCTTTCTATGACAGTTTTGATCAGAATAAAAGCGGTTTTTGCCGAGTTCCATCGCATGTTTTTAACAGTTTTAGAATAGAAACGGAATTGAAACTGTTTTTGTCTGTTTCAAAGCGTGTGCCTGTGACTTCGTGACATTCATCGCTTACCCCTGACGGCCATCGCATCATTTTTTTTTTTCTGTGACAGTTTTGATCGGAATAAAACTGGTTTTTATTTTGTCTGTTTCAACGGGTCCGCCTGTGGCTTGGTAAAACATGCAGCATGCATTTGTTACCACCGAGTTCCACCGCTTCATTTTTTTTAAAAACCGTTTTGATCGGTATAGAAACGGTCTTTGTCTGTTTCCGCGTGCCTGCCTGTGCCTTGGTAAACAAGCGTGACGCTGTAGCGCTTACGGTCGCGAAGTGCACAAGTCTGCCTGATAAATGACAACGATGATACATTTGTCAATATTTACCGTTACCGAGCTAGACAGAGTATTATGGAAACTACAACAAAGAACGCATGCAAAAACTATATCATCGACGCGTTGTTGTCCCTGGCAAGTCTCGTATGCGCTGTACACACAACGAGACACCAACCTACTTTGGCTTCTTTCAAATCAGATCTTAAAACCTACCTGTTCCAACTGGCATTCTATTGATTACCGTAGTACCGTAGTACTGTAGTACCTGCTGTGTAAGGATGTGTTTCATGTGCGTGTGAGTGATGTGTGAATGCACAATGAGTTTATGGTCAAGAATTCTGCAGAAAAAATGTGATTTATTATTATTATTATTATTATTATTATTATTATTATTATTATTATTATTATTATTATTAATATTATTATTATTATTATTATTATTATTATTATTATTATTATTATTATTATTATTATTATTATTATTATTATTATTATTATTATTATTATTATTATTATTATTATTATTATTATTATTATTATTATTATTATTATTAATATTATTATTATTATTATTATTATTAATATTATTATTATTATCATTATTATTATTATTATTATTATTATTACATGTTATAAGAAAATGTATCTTAGGAAATGTGTATATCCCCTGAAATCATATGAAATTAACCATATATGTGACTAGTTCATTGAAGGAATAGACGTGTTTCCTGAATTTTGGGCCACCTTGGGCCACTTTTGGTCATTTTCCCTCCACTGTTTGAAGCCTGCAAAAACCATTAAAATATGATTATCACTGCTCTTACTAACTTTTGCAAGGACACGGGCCATGATTCTTCCTTTTGTAAAGAGCAAACTAACCACCCTGAAATACGATCCGTTTGAGCTTATCAAGTCAAGTCAAATTTTATTTCAAAACCCGGTTGGGGGTACATGAAACGAGAAATTAACATATAAATCAAGCTCACCACACCGGCCAACATACATCATGATCACTCGTACACAGGTGATACAGGACTCAGGCATACATACATACATACATACATACATACATACATACATACATACATACATACATACATACATACATACATGACATACATACATACATACATACATACATACATACATACATACATACATACATATCCAACATCACATATGTACCAACATCATTAATTTTTGGCAAATTCACCTTGAACCGGTTGCTCAATAGAACCACTTTTCTCTACAGCCTACGAAATCAAGAGTTCTTGAAATTGCCCTTGTAGATAACTATAACCCAAGTCCAAACATTTGCTAGAGGACGGCAAATGAAAGACAGAAATGCAGAAACATCGTAAACAAACGACTCTCAGCATCCACGCTTCCATGCGCGTTTTCAATTGCAAACGCAGGCACAGTTGAATGGATGACAGAAAGACTGAGTTAAGTGCAGACGTGACTGCAACACGGTTCCTTGTGAGTAATGAATTATGTATTATCGGGACGCCATTTGCATTTGAATTATTCATCGTATTGCGTCATATCTGTCACCTTATGCTTATTACGCGAATGCTTGCACGTAGACCAGTCTTCCTGTCCTCTCATTTGGCTAATTTGTTGCAGTCGTGGGGAGTTAAAAATGGCAGGCTGGTACCAAACCGGTTTTAGCCTCTTTTCTTCCAAACGCGCGATTTGCTCGAGAGGAGGGCAAAATAGTCACTTCAGTACACACACACACACACACACACACACACACACACACACACACACACACACACACACACACACACACACACACACACACACACACACGAAAAATAACATAACACATAATTGTTTCGAAAATTTCATGACTCTGTGACCCTAACCTTAAGATATGCTTGGAAAGACGTTTTTACCAACCATCGTGCGAAATTTAGTGTTTCTCATATTTCTCATGTTCCCGAGAAAAACGCCAGTGTTAAAGTTTGCAATGCACAGATGACAGACAGACAGACAGACAGACAGACAGACAACGCAGGGCTTATAACATAGACTCACTTTGTTACGCAAGTGAGTCAATAAAAAAAAATTAGCGTAAACTAATCTCTGCATGCAAATCTGAGAAATGCGTCCACACTCTCTGTTTTTAGGACCAGTCTTAAAACGTTGTTTTTTTTTGGTTTTTTTTGCAAAGCCTTCCAGTAATTCCCTGTGTAATTCGTCAGTTTCACCAGTGTATGTCTGTCCATCTTTGTAAAATGTGCGTGCGTGTCGGTAAGCGATCGGAGCATTGAGCTTTATGTAAAGAAATGTGCCCGACAAGTACCATTTACCATTATTTATCATTATGTCCATTAAACAAGCAACCCTCGATACCGCGATTACAACCAATGAGGCAGCGACAAGCAACACACAGAGGTCTACCGTGGTACAAGGAAGAACAGCCGGCCTGGAAGCGTGTACGATTGGCATTTCCTTGACAGTCGTGTATCTATTATTGATGGGGCATTTTCGCCTTCGCTCTGCCTTGCACCCTATGCACATCGAGTTAGCACCAAAGACTGTCTCTGACACCAGCAGCCGCCCGGTGAGTTTGCCGTGTTGATATTAAACACGTCAGAAACCGCCGTCGGCCCAACGGTTATTATGTCACAAGATTCCAGCGCCTGGGGACTTTCAAGACAGTGTAGGGGTTGAGAAGGATAGGAAGAGAGAGAGAGAGAGAGGACAATCACAATGAAACTTTTTTCAACGGCAGAAAGTTTTCGCACATGTTCCACTTTATTATTTACTGTTGGTAAACTAGGAAATAGACTATTTTAAAAAAAACTTTAAAAGGAAATAATAATAGTAACAAAGAAAACTATTAAAATGAACAAAAACACAGCGACAGACGCAGAGAGAGAGAGAGATAGAGAGAGAGAGAGAGAGAGAGAGAGAGAGAGAGAGAGAGAGATGATGATGATGATGATGATGATGATGATGATGAAACTTTATTTATCAACGGTAAAAGTTTTGACAGAAATTCGCCAGTTTGCAAACTTGCTGTTGCTAATGCTACAGAGACTATCTACTAAAACAATAAAAAATAAGTAATATTAAAATAGTAAAAAAAAGTTAAGAAAGATAAATCAAAACAGAAAATTATGCACTAAACTACAGGAAACAGTTCCAAACGCATTCACAGAGACACAGAGAGAGAGAGAGAGAGAGAGAGAGAGAGAGAGGAGGGGCGGGGGCAAGGGGGTGGGGGGGTGGTGGTCCGGGGGAATGAATGGGAGAGCATAAGAGGGTGGGGGAGGGGAAAAGTGTGGGAAGGAGTTTAATGATAAAAGGTTAATCGAGTTCATGTGCCTTAAAACGCGTATCATACTATTTGCAGCCTTGAGGTTCGCTGCATCAAAAGTGCAGCTGCTCTGTTATAACGTGCAGACCGCTTTGGGAACAGGATCCAGTCTGTTGGGAACTGAGTCCGCTGCACGTGAGAAGATAGTGGTGGCGCCTCACAGGAATCAATAGTCCTTACGGTGGGAACTTTCCTTCTCAGTTTTCTCATTCATCAGTTCGGTTTGTTCTGAAGAGATAACAGCCGGTGTGTACGTGTTAGATTTTTGTGTGGTTTTCTGACCACGACGATTGTGATTTCAAAGACAGGGGGTCAGTTTCTGCGAACAAGCCCGTCAGGATTCGAATCCACGAACATCCTTATCGATGAACGACATACTGGTGCCCATTCTCATCCACCAAAGGTCGTAGTAGTGTGTACTAGGGATTTCAGCGTGAGGAAGGCCAACAGCCGGCCGTAGTGGCCCCATGTCCACCACACAGTAAGAAGATGACCACCAGGCTCCGCGTGTAGAAGTCGAGGTTAGGGATTTTAGCCCCGGGTTAGAGTCTAACCTCGAACTAAACTAACTCTAGGGTTAAATTTTCTGGGTTTTTTTTTTTTTTTGGTCGTTGTTGTTGTTGTTTTAAATCAGTAAGCGGGTCCATTCCAGCAAGATGCCGAAGCCGTTATAGAAGGATTTATTTCTTCTTTTCTTCGCCTCCTTCTTTTTATATAATTTTGTTTTGGGGTTTTTTTGTTTGTTTGTTTGTTTTTGTTGCCTTGTTTCTTTTGTCCTAGTCTGGGTTAGGCCCGTAGCCGTGTGTTACATTAACCTCGACTTTTACATTCGGGCCAAGACGTGAGAGAGAGAGAGAGAGAGAGAGAGAGGACATGGTGTCCTTACCTTGAGTGTTTCATACAGACGGATGATGTTAGGGTGCCGGAGTTGGCCCAGGATTCTGGCCTCGCGATGCAGGTGATCCTTCTGGTAATCCTCTTTCAGCTTGCTCCTGTCGATGATCTTTATCGCCACCTGAAACACGCCACGCAGCGATGAGCACCAAGTTATTGATGGGCAATGACGGCGAGGATGATGACGACGACGATGAGGTTGATGATGCGCTCGACGATGATAAATATGATGTGGATATGATGACAACGATGATGGCAATGACGACGACAATGATAATGAATATGATGATCGTGATGATGACAACGATGGTGATGGTGATGACGATGACGATGAGGAGGGTGGGGGGGGGGGGAGGAGGAAGCTTACAGTGACGACAAAATGTTTTGATAAATATACACCACGACGTTGATGACAGTAAAGATGATAGTGATGATGATGAGGATGAGGAAGGGGGGGGGGTCGAGGAGGAGGAGGTGGTGGGAAAACAATGATGACGATATGATGATGATGATGACAATATTTGATGACGGTGATAATGGAAGGGATAATACATAATTATCATACCTTGCAATAAGATATGTAAGTAAAACATTATTTAACAAGACTAGTATATTTACTCCAAGAACAGTGCCACGGAAACACATCTTTTATCCCTGCATCATGCATGTACACAGTGTGTTTGGGTTCTGCTTCACTCCAGGCTAAAATAATGACACCGGAACCCTAGCAAACCGTTCTACATAAAAGACAGGTCTAGAGCTTTGGCCAACCCAACGCCAAAATCACCCATGCGTAACCCGTGCGACGCAGCAGCTGTTTTTGTTTTGTTTTTAAATGTATGCTACTCTGTGTGTGTGTGTGTGTGTGTGTGTGTGTGTGTGTGTGTGTGTGTGTGTGTGTGTGTGTGTGTGTGTGTGTGTGCGTGCGTGTGTGTGTGTGTGTGTGTGTGCGTGTGTGTGTGTGTGTGTGTGTGTGTGTGTGTGTGTGCGTGCGTGCGTGCGTGTGTGTGTGTGTGTGTGTGTGTGTGTGTGTGTGTGTGTGTGTGTGTGTGTGTTTCTTTGTCCCCCTCTAAGACCCTTGAGACTCAGTGTTATCGACCACGCAGCCATTCACCGAATAGTGTTCTTTTATTGATGTGTGTGTTGACCTGTATAGCGGACACACATCCAATGGCTTTTGATCGCTGGTCGTTGAACAGTGTGACCCACATCAGAACCCTCTGTGTTTGTTTGTATTGTGCTGTATGCAACGAGTGCTTTGTTCCCGGTCTTTGTCCATGGGAAACGTACGCTTTTACAAATAAACGGCAAAGGTGAAATACGGAAGAAAAACGCTTTATGTGCCTGTTGTTTGACTTAAGGGGTTTGTAACAAGCTGGAACATTGCTGCGTTATCAGTGCTTTTTTTACGATGCAAATCGAGTTGTGAAAAAAAGCCGAAAGCAGAAATGTAATCAACAATTTCTCTTTAAGATAGGATACAATAGGAAAAAGAAGAAGAGAAATTGAAAAGAAATCGATAAGCTTGCTTTTTGAAATAATTTTTTAAACGTTAAAAGGACACCGACCTTCAATGGACAGGCAGACAATACAAATTATAGACAAGAAGAACAAGAAGGCGAACAAGAAGAATAAGAAGAAAAAGAAGAGAGAGAGAGAGAGAGAGAGAGGGTGGGTGGGTGGGTGTTTGGGGGTTTAACGTCCTTTTCCACCACATAGGGTGATATCAAAGACGGGGCAACGATGAAAAAGCCAGCACAAATATTTGGCCCCAGCGGGGATCGAACTCACGACCCGAGCATTAGAAGTCCAACACTCTACCATTCGACCACCCCGGCTCCCCGAGAGAGAGAGAGAGAATGCAGAAAGAATGCAAGTGCCTCTAGCAAGGCTATATTTTCATCACGGCTGGTAAATGAATCGATGGTTCCTTATTTTATGAAGAAGAAGAAGAAAAGGCGGCATCTGGGGTTAAAAAGAACAACCCCAAACAACCCAACGCCTTCACATTGAGTGCACCATACAGCGTGCACCTTCTGTACCTTTGAAGGACTGAATACTAGAGCAGATAGTTCGATTTCTTGTCCCTAAAGTTATCCTTATGTCTTTGTTAAAGCCCCAAGACTGCTACTCAATGATCTATATAGTAAACACTTTCCGTTCAATACAAGACAATTATCGAATTATATGTTTATCCAAGACCTTATATGAAGTTACCGACGTACTATCGACCACAGGATGGGTTGGGAAAATGGGACAGGCGGAGACAAGCACGAGACGAGAGCGACAGTCAGACATGTGATTAGACAGACAGGACAGACAATCTGACAGACAGATAGACAGACAGACAGACACAGGCAGACAGACCGTTAGATCAGCAGGTAGACAAGCAGACAAACAGATTCCTTCGGCGAAGGCAGCTAAACTGGTGTATCTTTGCAGGCACTATGTATAAGCACTATGTACATGTATTATCATGAATAATTATCTTGCTGTCAGGTTCAGTGGCAAAACGTTAGACGAATGACACGACGAAGAGAAAAAAAAACTCTGCGCGTAACAAAGTACGCATATGCCCAAGGCACGGCCATTTCAATTGCCGTCCCAAGTCATAATTATGTCTCTACTATTAGAAGCCGTAAAGTCACGAAGATGGTCGCAATGGTCTAGTGGTTAAGGCATCCGACTTCGGGTCCTGAGCTGCCTGGTTCGAGTCCCCGGTGGGCAGGAATATGGAGGGATTTTTCCATAACATATCGAGTCAAATCCATGTGCAGACTCGTTTACGGTGCCTGTCTCGCCTTCGTGTACACACGCACGCACATACACCAAGTGTGCACGCTAAAAATCCCACGTTCATCTTTCGAAGAAGAGTAGGCTGTGGCCGGTGTCGTAATAAACAGAAATACTGTCGCACGCACCAGAGTGAACAGCAGGGTGGAGGTTTGCACATAAAGTAGCGCTTAGCGGCAGCAGGCTTTCACTGCTTCGTCCTCCAGCCCTGCGGCGCCGTGAGCATTTCAGCAGAGATGGATATGTGCGCCGAGGAGAAGTTTACCATACCATACCATACCATACCAAAAGGAACATACTCATTTGGCAAACGGCTTTGGAGCTTTAGAAGTGCAGTTTTCACCTTCAAAACTCATTACGAACCTAAAGACAATAGAGAACCTTTTGCATTCTTGTGTCCCCCTCGAAACCTAATAAATATGATACGACCCCCGTAGTGTAGTGGTTGGCACTTCTGACCATGGACCCGGAGACCTGGGTTCGAGTTCCAGCCGTGGCCTAGGCCGGCTCCTACCTAGAGCGGGTGTGCTATGGGCCAAATGGGGAGGCTGTTGCTACACAGCCAAGATTCACCCACGTCACGGGTTCGACTTCGGGGGTGCTTCCCTTGGTATGACACATCTTATGGTCTGGATGATTACACAGCACCACAGGTGCCGTAGTTCCCGGGCCTGGTTAACGTCGGGATATTTATGACAGGAAACGTGAAATGCGGCCCTGTCCCCTCAGGAAAAATCACACGGACCTCCATAGCATCATCTTACCATCATCCTCATCTCTATCATCATGCATAATAATAAAAAAAATCGCCCCAGATTCCGAGCCCTCCGTGGATTCCACCCATGACCTGGGAGGAACACCACTGGAGCTGGCAAAGAGTTGGGGCAGAAAACAAGAAATGATTTCTTTCCCACCGCTCTAGATGACCACTGTTTTTAAGACTGTGAGTGCAATGGTAACGGCGCTGTGATAAAAGTAGTCAGGTCACGGTTTCTGTTTATGCAAACCGTAACACACTGATCAATGTTTTCGGCTGACTGGACACCAGCGCCATGTGACCGGAGGGTCAAATTATGGGAGTAATGAGATAGGAATCTGTCCGATGAAGCGCGATGTCCTGTCAGAAACGCGGACAACTGATTTCAACGCTTTCCATCTGTTCCCGTTGCCGTCCGTCTACTGAACAATCTGTGATAAATACGGCGTGTGTGTGTGTGTGTGTGTGTGTGTGTGTGTGTGTGTGTGTGTGTGTGTGTGTGTGTGTGTGTGTGTGTGTGTGTTGTGTGTGTGTGTGTGTGTGTGTGTTGCTGCTGTTGAATAAGTGTGATAATTACAATGAAGTATTAGTTTTGTGTGTGTGTGTGTGTGTGTGTGTGTGTGTGTGTGTGTGTGTGTGTGTGTGTGTGTGTGTGTTATGGTTAATAATCTGAACTTTTTTTTTAATTATTTGATTTTAATATGCTCTTATATCTTTTATAATATTTTGTCATAATGAGTTATTGAGCCCGTCCGAAGATGAATTGCCCCTTGTGGGATAAATAAAGTGTTTTGACTTGACTTGACTTGACTTTCATCGGCGAGATGTAAGGCCATGCGGTCGCTGACCAGTTGGAGTTTGTAAAACAAACAAACAAACAAACAAACAAACATCATTTATAGTAAGAATAATGATGATGATGATAATAATAATAATAATTCACGTATCTTCATTTTTTTTCGTCTGTTGTCTGTTGTATGTGTCAAGACGTGCTTTAACTACAGACAAAAAAACAAATTTAAAATTGAATACCTACAGTGCCTTCCCAATTACCTGTTTTCCATTAAAACGTGTTTTTAACAACAGACAACACAAATTCAAGTACCTAAACCGGTCCGGTCTGTTGTCCCATAACAACACAAAAGACAAATTTCAATTGAAATACCTAAATGAGATTTGTCTGTTGTCCATTTACCCTGTCACTGCCAGACGCGTTTCGGTTCACTCACGGTTAGACTCTCTTCACGTCACTCTGCTGTCAACAGGAATCAGAACCTATACTACATCCAGAGAGCTTTTCCCCCAACTACTGCAACGTCTAGATTTACCATTTTTAACTCATTTGACAGAGAAGCTACTGGTGCGATTCATGAAATGCTGCGACGGCGGCAGTGAAAGGGTTAAACGTGTTGTGAAGAACAGACCGGACAAAATTCAATTTCAAATCAAGTCTTATCTGTTGTCTGTTGTCTGTTGTCCAACCAGCGTGTTTTGAATCTGTTTGGTACCCTGATCAGCCCTGCTTCAATCAGACTGCCATGCATGCCGTACAAACAGCGACCCATGCAGACACAATGTTGACAGAACTCCACCAACCGACCGACAAAGCCGTGCACTGGGCCGTGGCTCCGCGGAGAGAAGAGATTGACATCAAAGATCCAACAGGGACTGTCCCGCCCCCCAACTACCCGCTGATGGCTAAACAAACACCCATCTGCCTCATCTACCCGGTCAGCAAGATTTCTTTTCCCGCTTGACTTCTGTCCAAGGGCGCATAGTACTGTCGAAGTGCTCAACATACTAGTACTCAGGGGCAGCTTACAATAGACGACTCCACTCGGCAAACTCCGAGGCCAAAGTCCCGTCCCTTTACTCTGCCCGTGTATTGGCAAAAAGCAGTACCGTCCATGGCGTCACTGTAGACTTCAAGATGGAAGAGATTGATGTAACGGTCTTTTTCCTCAAATGACGTCACTGAATTTACAGCTTTCTTTCAGTGTTTCAGTCATATCAAACTACGTGATTGTGCTTCCGTCGTTGTATCAAACTACGTGATTGTGCTTCCGTCGTTGTATCAAACTACGCGATTGTGCTTCCGTCGTTGTATCAAACTACGTGATTGTGCTTCCGTCGTATCAAACTACGTGATTGTGCTTCCGTCGTTGTATCAAACTACGTGATTGTGCTTCCGTCGTTGTAGTGTCTGGCAAATAGTTTGCCAGACCATGCTGTGTGTTGTGCTCATTATGCCGCTGGACGCGATTGGCTGAATTTGATTAACAGGAGTACAGTCGCCTCTTCTTTGCTTTGGCTGAGCTCCCTTGATGTTGCGCACACACTGAGTATATTGTTATTTCCGATGCTATTTCTCACAACAAAGACAATGTAATACTGAGGTGCAGGTGTGGTGTGTTGACAGCGGACAACATGATCACTGTGTGTGCATCACACGCTTTTGTAGGAGTAATTCACTGTGAGAATTATATAGAGCTTACTTGATTAGTTCGAGTGGTTTACGGCGAAAGACTAACCCCGAGATGGTTCGATTGTTTGTGTAGCTACCGAGCCTCGATCAACGTCAACGTCACCTCATTTTCAGCGATTTTAGCAGAAGGTCAGAAATCTTCATTTCAAGGCCAGTGACCGATGACGTGACTGGAGTGTGTTTTTGTGAACTCGTAAACCACTGAGTGGGTTATGGAAAGCCATAACTCACACTCTCGCTCTGTGTTTCCTTACTATTTTCGGACGTAAAGTACCCATAGTTAACTCACTGAAAGTTCGCACTGGAGAGTGGTGTGAAATCATGACTTCGTCAGCTCCTGACCCTTGGGCAGAAGTCAAGGAGAAAAAGAAACCATGCTACCCGAGCCAGTGTTGGCCTGAAAAGGTTGGTCCCCGTTTCCAAGGCCACGCGGCGACAGGCAAATACAGTTATGTTGCATACGGTTGGATGGGAAGAATTCATCAGATGGTTGAACTATCAAAGCTAAAACGATGTGGCTGGGTACAGTGGGAGCTATATGAAGTCCCTGGGAGTGGTTGTGAAATCGCTTATAACGGGTGGTTGTGATTACTGTGGGTGGCAGTGGCCGTACCGGTGTCAATGCATTACGAAATGAGCGGTGGTCTAATAGGTAGCGTGTCGGACTTAGCCGTTGAGCTATTTGCCGGTCGTCGCCGCTATCACGGCGAAACGTGATATCGAGCCATGTCAAGCTTGTGCTATGTCATACCGGTTTTTCATGGCTTCCGGGCTGCTCATCGGGGGTTTCTCTTCGGGTTATCCGGCTTTCCTACCCCAACAAAGTTGATCAAAAATTGAAGAAATTAGGATAGGTATTGGGTGGCGCTGCACCGCTGCGACGCGCTTCCCTCGTGGGAAACAGCCCAAACTTCCCGAAAGGGAGAATAAAGTAGTTTCAAACAAGACACCAAGTTGTTTGGGAAAGAGTGTTGGAACGTCCCACAATTTGTGGTGACGTCATTGACACATTTGTTTCCCAGCATCTGAAACAAATTCTATGGTGTAAATATTTTAAAGGGGCGAATGCTACCATCTTTATTCTCACAGATCGCTCTGAGCTGTTGTCGTGGTATCTATCGTCACACCACTTAGACACCTCGACAGTGACAGCGTCTGTAATGCTGGCACTGAGCCAGCGGAAGCGTACTCGATGACGCGGCGTCTGCACTGAGCGCGCCAGTCGTGTAACAACAGTCGTAGAATTTGAATGTTCGACCGCACGCGCAACATGAAAACAACATTGTACCGCATTAAGAGCTGTACTAATCGCCAAAACAGAGTATTCAAGCGTACAAAACGGTAAAGGAGTAAATAAAGCGAACACACACACACACACACACACACACACACACACACACACACACACACACACACCTCCAGAAACAACCGACATTGACCCAAACACGAGTTCAGTCGTCAAAGAGTCTCATCGTTTTCGCCATGCACTTATCTTAAAACATATTACAAACATATATCATACGCACAAGTATTCATTCAGCAAAGCCATCCATGCAGAACCACAAACAAACCATGCGTGACGTGCACGTGAAAATAGAAATCAAAACAGTCGCCGCATGCTCTCTGCATAATTTGTCGCCACTCAAGCGTAACATGATTCCTGACAACGGCCGACCACTTAAAGTGGAGGTGGATCGATCGTCGCTAATCGGGAGTTGAAGTAACAATTGTCTTTTTTTTTTTTAGCGACAGTTAAAAGCGTCTGTTCTACGATTACAAAGCTGAATTACAGAAGACAAGTTTTGTTTTGGAACTATATTGCTCTTTTGAGTGCGCCTGTGCGTACGGAACAGTCCATCTTGGTTTAAACAGGTGTATTACAATACAATTCGTACAAGTACACAATTAGAGTGGATGGGTGGGTGGGTGTTTGGGAATTTAACGTCCTTTTCCACCACATACGGATGATACCAAAGGCGGGAGGCAACGATGAAAAAAAAACAGCACAAATATTTGGCCCCAGCCGGGATTCGAACACGTGACCCGAGCATTGGAAGTCCAACGCTCTACCATCCGGCCATCCCGGCTCCCAACACAATTAGAGAGTATAAACAAGCACCGCTTATGATAATGCCGAGGGTGGAACAAGTACATCTTGACAGTATTGCAATGGCAGGCTAAACTGGTCAGCAATTATGATAAATTAAAACTACATAAGAGAGAGAGAGAGAGAGAAAGAGAGAGAGAGATGGTGGGTCGGGGTGGGTGTTTGGGAGTTTAACGTCCTTTTCCACAACGTAAGGGTGATATCAAAGACGGGGCACCGAGAAAAAGACCAGCACAAATATTTGGCCCCAGCCGGGATTCGAACTCACGAGAGAGAGAGAGAGAGAGAGAGAGAGAGAGAGAGAGAGAGAGAGAGAGAGAGAGAGAGAGAGAGAGAGAGAGAGAGAGAGAGAGATGGGTTCTATGTGTATTCACAACGCAAAAAAAAAAAAAAAAAAAAAAAAATCTTCGCTGGGCTGCGCTAGACTCTGTAAAGGAAGTAACGTGTAACTAAGAAGGAAAAAAAGTCCATCTTAATGATTAGTAGAGCCCTAACTGCGAGACGGTGCCGTGAACAGGTGAACAGGCTCTGTGACCCGGCGAATACCCAGCGATAGGAGCGGACGGAGCCAGCTTCCTCCATTGTCTGTGTACTTTACACATAATCATGTCTTGAATTCCCACAAGAAGCGCACGTGTCCATAACGCGTTCCGCATGTAAAAGTCGAGGTTAGGGAGTTTAGCCCCGGGTTAGAGTCTAACCTCGAACTAAACTAGCTCTAGCGTTAAATTTTCTGTTGTTTTTTGTTTTAAATCAGGAAGCGGGTCCATTCCAGCAAGGTGCCTATGCAGTTATAGAAGGATTTTTGTCTTTCTTTCTTCGCTTCTTTTTTATATTTAATTTTGTTTTGGGGTTTCTTTTGTCCTAGTCTGTGTCAGGCCCGTAGCCGTGGGTTAAATTAACCTCGAGTTCTACATACGGACCCAGACATTACGCCGGCGGGTGCAGAAGACGTCGTGAAAGATGACACTTTCATAGGAGATTTTTTGTTTAGAGCAACATCATCTTATCCATGACCTCATACAACCCTGTGATGTAAAAACTTGACACATGTGATTGTTTTTGCTGCCCACATCCTGACACAAAAGCGGGAAACACTTTTCTGAAACTTTTTTTTTCTTTTTTTAACATTAGACACCCACATCCACCCGGCTTTCAGCAAGGCTTTCAGACATGAAGATTGGTATCGTCTTACTAATGGACCTTTCCGGCAGGTCCTAGAAACCGTTGCTATGAGCCACAAGCGGTGCCGCACTTCCTTTTCTTTGCAGGCGGCATATTGTCGCTGATACGTAAGAAGCGCGCTGGATTTTAAAAGAAGTGCGTAACAGAAACTACACTATATATAGTGGATATACAAGTTTGTGTTCATGTGAGTCAGTCACAATACAAGTGTTGTCTATCACGGATGACCAAACACAGCCCCCTCCTCATCATCATCCCTCCTCCCCCCCCCCTCAATCCTCCATCCAAGCTGTCACAACTGCCTGCAAGCAACTGGGCAGAAGGTCATGTGCCTGAGGCACGTGACCCAAGGTGACCTCCCTTTAAAATGACCCGGATGACCAGCAAATGGTCACGTCTTGCAACTGGCTGAGTAATTTCGATCTTGGGCTTTGTACCGGATTTTCAAGTTATAGCCCTTTGGTGTGGTCAGTAATGCGAGATCTGCCTCAGGTGACGAACAGGAAGCAGAAAAAGATGTGGTCAGTAACACTTTTCGACTCACCCTTCGGTCAAATTTTTGTCATCTTACGCCAAATATAACTCTAACTGAGAGTGAATATTAAAAAAAAAAAAAAAGCAAAGGGCATAACCAGTCTGTTTCAAAGTTCTGATGCACTGGCAACAGTACAAAACATCGTACAATGCGTCAACAAGGAAACAAGAACTTCATCAACTGAGAAGTTTTCTACTGTAGCAGTAATTAAGAAACTCATTTTCAACAGAAATTCATTTCCGAAGGCGTTTACACTTTGCCGGTAACCAAAGATAAGCGCCCCGAAAACCTTCTTATGGAATACAATTTACCAGACAGTTGGATTGTGGAAATTTGAACGGGCAGTAAAATTGCTTAATGAAGACAGTCTTTGTTCTCTTGTAAACTATTAGTCCTTGGGTCTTTGATAAAACGAACCCCCCGCGGGGCTCCGCCGAACGAGAAACTAAACCTCGCATTACCGAAGATTAACATCGCCTTAGGAGGGAGTTGGCAAAGTACAGTCGCCGGCGGTATCCGCAAGAAATCTTTATGGTGACTTAGGACGACAGGCAAAGTGGACATCAAAGTATCGACAGCCGTATAATCATGTGTGACTTTGAGTGTATGACACTGATTTCAGGGTACGTTATGCAGATTTGAGTGGTTTTGTATGATATGTGTAAAAGGCGATCTGATACCACGTTTAGGTGGTGGAAATGGCACTAATGCCCGAACAACCACCACAGCAACAACAACAACAACAACAACAATTGTAGAGATGTGAGAGCATTATGTTCTATGCTATACTATGTTATGCCTATACCATTCAATGCTACTTATGTGGTGGAAAACGTCTACGCAAATATCAAGTGTGCACGCTAAGAACCCCACGTCCATCTTTCGAAGAAGAGTAGGCTGTGGCCGGTGGCGTGGAAAACAGAAATACTGTCGCACGCATCGAACTCAATAGCAGGGTGAAGAGTTGCACATAAAGCAGCGCTTAGCGGCAACAGGCTTTCACTGTTTCGCCCTGCGGCGCCATGAACATTTCAGAAGAGATGGATCGTGTGTGCGGAGGAGAACCATACCATGCCATGTCATACTCAACACTATGCTGCCATACCATAGTTTTTAAAGAAGTCTCTCGGCTTTATTCCAGTTTCCCGAGAACAGGGGAGCCGGGATAGCCGAATGGTAGAGCGCTGGGCACGGGGAGCCGGGATGGCCGAATGGTAGAGCGCTGGGCACGGGGAGCCGGGATGGCCGAATGGTAGAGCGCTGGGCACGGGGAGCCGGGATGGCCGAATGGTAGAGCGCTGGGCACGGGGAGCCGGGATGGCCGAATGGTAGAGCGCTGGGCAAGGGGAGCCGGGATGGCCGAATGGTAGAGCGCTGGGCAAGGGGAGCCGGGATGGCCGAATGGTAGAGCGCTGGGCAAGGGGAGCCGGGATGGCCGAATGGTAGAGCGCTGGGCAAGGGGAGCCGGGATAGCCGAATGGTAGAGCGCTGGGCAAGGGGAGCCGGGATAGCCGAATGGTAGAGCGCTGGGCTAGGGGAGCCGGGATGGCCGAATGGTAGAGCGTTGGGCTTTCAATCATGTTCGAATCCCGGCTGGGGCCAAATATTTGTTCCGGCCTTTTTTTTTTTTTTTTTTTAGTGCCCCGTCTTTGACATCATCCATACGTGGTGGAAACGGACGCTAAACACCCCCCCCCCCCCAACTCCGGGAACCGGCATAGACGAACTGGCAGAGCGCTGTACTTTCAATGCTCGGGGCATAAGTTCGAATCCTGTGGTGGAAAAGGACGTTAGACCCTCAAAGAACCAGCCTCCATGCCAGGCCAGTTTCCGCGAAAATATGCTCAACGTCGAAACTAACCGCAAAGAATAGCCACACACACACACACAAAAAAAAACATGAACAGTTCCTTCCGTTTGTGGTTTTCTCGGCAATGTTGTGCGTTGAAGGATCTTTGAAACAGAACACAAAATTAGTATTCTACATAGTGTAGTTTTTTTGTGCAGTGGGCATTTGAGTCGCCGGTGCACAGTTACTTTCGGTGCCGAGTACAGTGCGCCTATCCTCAAGCACTTCACGCCATCAGGACGTCATCCTGACCATCAAAAGCTTCTTCGCCCTCCCTCCCCTCCCCCCACCCTCCTCCCCTCCCAAGGAGACTGCACTGACCAGCACTTTTGGCACAGACCCCTAAGTCGCACTCCCAAAATAAATCACGGATCGGGACAAGGACCCGGAGCTGGTCGCGTTCGATGGCGTTTGGCGGAGCTCATCGATAGTGGTCGAGCCTCCGTAGACGGCCTGACGTAAACACTGGGAAACGCGATCACTCGCAGACGTGCGCTAGCCTCTCATTGGGGACCAGGTGTGACGTAACGTCCGGTGACAGCCGAGAGGGATTGCCGTGTGTGTGAAGAAAGGGAGGACGGCCCCTGTAGCTGTGAGGAGACTAGGGGGGTCTTTTCTTCTGCGTCAAAGTCGGAAATGATCGAGGATGCGTGCGGTTATGTAGATTCGGTCCTAAGATGACGGAAGAGGAGTTTGGTCAAGGGAAGGAAACGCTGTTGTTTGAACGCTCGAGTTGTTATATTTTCCGTCAAGCCTTCACGATATGAGGGGAGCCGAAATAGCCAAATAGTAGAGCGTTGGACTCTAAATGATGCTCGGGTCGTGAGTTCGGATTCCGGCTGGGGCCAAATATATTTGCTGGCGTTTTTGCTCCGTCTTTGATATCACCCGCGCGTGGTGGAAAAGACGTTAAAACTCCCAAACACCTACCGACCTTTCACAGTATGACGATGCAATACTGACTCCAACTGCAATACTTTTCTGAGAGAGAGAGAGAGAGAGAGACAGAGATGGTGGGTGGGTGGGTGGGTGGGTGAGTGGGTGGGTGGGTGGGAGGGAGTTAAACATAATTTTTCACCACAAATATTTGGCCCCAGCCGAGATTCGAACTCACGACCCGAGCATTGAAAGTCCAACGCTGTACCATTCGGCTACCAGAGAGAGAGAGAGAGAGAGAGAGAGCATTCACACATCGTGTCAACATTATATCAACATTAACACACTCAATCCCAAACATATAATGAACATTAACACACTCAGTCCCACCTACCACCCCGCCAACTCTGCCACCCCTTTCTCCAATCTCCACTCTAACCCCCCACCCCCACCCCTCCCCCCTCCCCCCACACCCATATCCCTTCCACCTCCCCCTCCCCGTCACTTTAATTATAACGCCATTGCGTCCAAGCAATGCTGACGGCGCCAAACAAACAGCCCAGACCAGCAAACTGCTCCCATTTGACCCTTCAGTCTCCTATTACAATCAAAGAGCAAAGGTATCTCCAGCCTAACGGATCGATCTACCGAGCTGCACGTGCAAATGGAGGCGCTTTTTTTAAAAGCGTGCTGTCGCCTGATAGGGCTGTGTCGCTGTGTAGTAATTATTCGCGGCTATTGTCTGATTTTCGGCCTTGTCTCGTTATTCTGTCGGCGCACCGCCGTCGCAATTGCTATGTTTTTTTCAGCTGCAGGGCTGGATAACTAAGTCAGGGAAACCGAAAGTAGGGGAGGGGGAGAGAGAGAGCAAGAGCACATGTTCGCAGGACAAGGATTAAGGCGCCGGGGAGAAGGTTGGGGGAGGGTCTCTCCCTAAAAAAACGAAACACGTACATTCACGTTATCCGGCTTTCCCCCCCCAGCAAAAATTGTAAAAAAAAAACAAAAAAAAACCCAGGATAGGTATTGGGTGGCGCTGCACCGCAGCGACGCGCTTCCCCCGGGGGAAGCAGCCCGAATTTCCCGAAAGGGATAATAAAGTAGTTTTAAAAAAATGTACTTGTCTGGTAAGGGCAGAATACACTGTACACAACACCCCGAATCAACAATTCCAATTTGTTGGCTTCCATTCCATGAGTCACAAAGCCAACAAAACCATTTTACGAAATACACCAGCCGCTCAGCCAACAGAAAATGTTGTCCAATTCTCCAGCCAGCCACAGTGGCTGCATCAAACGTTTTCCATCCGATCTCGAAAACGTCCGGACGGACAATGAATATGAATGTGAACACATCTCCCTCATCAACGTAAGAGACTTTATCAGCTCGTGTCAACCCGACCAAACAAACGAATCGCAAATGGAAACCAAACACGGCGCGCGCCGAACAGTACATGACAAAGTGCCATTGAAGATTCGGTCATTGGCGGGAACGCCAGCGTGGTCTCGTTTCCAGCTCGATTTCTGCCCAATGTTAGTTAGTTAGTTAGTTAGTTAGAGCTTAACGCCGCCCAAGCAACAAAGACTACTTCGTGGCTAAGTAAAAGTTTCCCTCTGCCAGGTCGTTAAAAGGGTAAAAAGCTATTCCGTAAAACAAGATGTAAATATGTATTAAATTTAAAAAAAAAACAAAAAAAACCCTGTCAGTTCCAAATGAGATAAACATAAAAATCTCGAAGCTAGGTAGGTCAAAGAAAGTCCATATTGCAAGAGAGACTAGATTTTATAAAACAAGTTGGACTCTTTCAAGAACTCGAAGATGTTGTCTGGGGGGGGGGGGGGGGGGGTTCCTGCCCAATGGCTGACTCCATCATGACAAATGTTCGTGTAGCGGGTCGCATCATAGTGAACGCAAAACACGTCACACACACACACACACACACACACACACACACACACACACACACACACACACACACACACACACACACACACACACACACATGTTCGGCCCCTATCCTGGGCAGGAGTGAAAAATAGACGACTTCACTGGGCAATCCCCGACGCCCAAACCCCGCCTTTTTACTCTCGTGTATTTGGCAAAACACAGTATGACCGTGGCGTCATTTTATGGAAAAAAGGGGTGACTTCAGGATGAAGGAGACTGACGTAATGAACAGTAATGGTCTTCATTTTCCAAATGACTTACTGCTTTCTTTCCCACGTTTCATTCGGGCCGATCGTCGGGGGTTCTCTCCGGGTACTCCGGCTTCCTCCTCCTCTTCTTTGGAAATGTTCAGCCCACCAAACTTGAAAAAGAAATGCAATCCTAAATTCCGAAACTTAAATAGCTGAGCTGTCCCTTCGCACCACGTGACTGTAATGTGTTTATGTTCAGTGAGTGAGAGAATGCGTGTGATTCACGTGAGCGTGCGTGTTGGGTTCAGTTCGCGGCGCTTTGAGCCGATTCATGAAATTGGGTAAAGCGCCTATACAGTGCCCATTATTATTATTATTATTATTATTCACTAAGTCCTATCAAACTCCATGTGCTTCCCTCTTTGTAGTGTCTGGCAAGAACGTTTGCCAGACCATGCCATGCGTTGGTTCTCATTATGCCGCGGCACGCGATTCGCTGAATTCTGGGGCTCGTCCCATTTGATTGACAGGAGTGGTCGTCTATTACGCTGTCAAGAAGGTACAGTCAAGCACTACATTTACGCTGTTACGTTGTGTCTGTTATCAGAAATTGAAAAAAAAAGACACTGATGTCCGCATAATATTCAACAAAACCTTCTTTGAGCGACCAGATTTGGCAGTCGGATTGGGTGTAAATGAGGGGTGGTCGTTCTCGTCAAAGGTTGTCCAAAAGAGGTTCGACTGTATTGGAAGCTACCGCAGAGTTATGTCAGGCTGTCTGTCTCTGAACACACTTGGTCAAGCACGATTTTCTGCCCGTCAGTCTCAAACAACGTTGATTGCGTCTGTGCGCATCTTCGCCGTAACAGAATTACAAGCGGGAAAAGAAATCATGTCGGCGGCCCTATAAATACTATCACTGGCGAGAGAGAGAGAGAGAGAGAGCGTATATATACGACGTCAATGTGGAAAATACCGGAGGGAGCATCTAGGCAAGAACGGACTCGGCGCGAATTGATGCGTAGCACCAAATATGACATATTCATCGTGGTGCCGAGGGGCCGAGGGGCCCACTGTGTCCACCCCTTAAGGGAACACGACAATATCACGGAGAGTGTGTACAGCGGAATATAGCTGGTGCTCACTGAGAACACGCTTTTAACTCCCCCCCCCCCTCACACACACACACAAACACACACACACAACGAAAGAAGAAGCAAACCTCCCTCCCCCCCCCCCCCCCACCAACAAAACCTTTCCTGTTTAGCACACTACAGACTTCCCGAATTACCCACCACCACCACCACCGCCACAAAAAAAAAAAAAAAAAAAAAAATGCACCGACAGTGTGACAGTTGTGTGTCGGCTGTAGACGGCCTAAGCAACACTGGTCGATCGTCAGACAGGGCAACCCGTCCCACCGATACCTGGCGCTGAAAGGACACGATGGTTTAATCCTCTTTGCGCAGGATTTGAACCCAGGGCCGCTCAGTGTAACGGCATTAAACGTATCGAGTCCTGTTTATGGAGCCAAAGCTGGTTAACTCGTCTGCAGAGTTGTGGAGGGGGTGGAAGGGGTGTGGGTGTGTGTGTGGGGGGGGGGGGGGGGGTGAGGGGGAGGCAGGGAGTGTTCTATGAGGAGTGACTGGCAAAGGAGAAATTAAAAAAAATGTTTTTCTGTTTTGTTGGAAGAAAGTCAGAAAAACGCAAGTTGTGCTTTTGTGGTTACTTAGTATACACGGGCGAAAAATAAACGATGCAGTTTTGTTTCCAATGCCGTTCTTCCTAGTCTGAAAAATAAACGATGCAGTTTTGTTTCCAATGCCGTTCTTCCTAGTCTGAAAAATAAACGATGCAGTTTTGTTTCCAATGCCGTTCCTCCTAGTCTGTCTGAAAAGGAAAAAAAGAAATAGAAACAAAGAAAAACAAGTTGCAATTTCCCGCCATTCAAAGGCCATTTCCGATCCTGAAAAGAATTTCAAATGATTTTTGATTACTAGCAAGAAAATGTGGTGCAGCACACGGACGTAAAGATGTTTTCTGACCACCTGCTTGTATACCTCCTCCCCCCCCCTCTCCACCCCCCCCCCCCCCACACACACACACATTCACACACACACACACACACACACACACACACACACACACACACACACACACACACACACAACCTCCTCCTCCCCCCCTCCCCCGCCAACACACACACACACACACACACACACACACACACACACACACACACACACACACTCGCGCGCGCGCGCATTCATATACGCAGAAACACACAGGTGCACAAACACAGCTGAGAACTGATCAACGACAGACATATAGATATGCAAATCAGGGGAAAACTGAATAACAGGCTAACCGCAGAAGTGAACAAAAACAAACTCAATGAGAAACGACAAAACAGACACAAGAACTAAAAAAAAAAAATCCTGTCTGTTGTCACAAACCTGATGCATCGAACTGCTAGCTCCTGCGTTATTCAATAACGTTCAGCTTTTTTTTTTTTTCTCTCTCTCTCTCGCGCTTTTGTACTCGTCTGAATGACTTATACACACCGCAGCCGCTTCTGAAGCGGCTGTTTCCATTACAATACCGCCAGTTTTCATGACAATGCGCCCGACGCATGGTCGACATTGGTAAACAAGAAAACCTTACTACAATTGTGGCTTGCTTTGCGTTTTAGTCGACAGCACAATCGTTTCAACAGTAACAATAACTGCAGTGCAGACCCAGCATTGAACGAACTTGTTTCAATATTACAAGAATTCGCAGAACGCAGCTTTCTTTTCGCTTTTAGGGGTGAGCAGTGGACTAACAGGTGGGTGGGGTGGGTGGGTGTTTGGGGGGTTTAACGTCCTTTTCCACCACATACGGGTGATATCAAGGACGGGGCAACGATGGAAAAGCCAGCACAAATATTTGGCCTCAGCCGGGATACGAACTCATACGAACCCGAGAATTAGAAGTCCAACGCTCTACCATTCGGCCACCCCGGCTCCCCGGACTAACAGGAAGCGCGTTGGGCATAGCCGCTGCGTTACTGAACGGCCGTCCCAGCTGTCACGGCGATGAGGCGTGGTTTTGAGCCCAAGGTCGAGCTTGTGATATGTGGTACCGGGCTGCTCATCGGCGGTTTCTCTCTGGGTTATCCGGCTTTCCTCCCCCCCCCCCTCGCCCCAGGCCAAAATTGAAAAAATAGGATAGGTATCGGCTGGCGCTGCACGGCAGCGACGCGCTTTCCCCGGGGGGAAGCAGCCCGAATTTCCCGAAAGGAGATAATAAAGTAGTAAAAAAAAACAAAAAAAAAAGCAACGCCCCCCCCCCCCCACCAAACCCACCACCACCACCACCACCATCAACAACAACAACAAGAAATGCACAGCACGGGTTGGAGGGTGGGTGGGTGTTTGGGGATTTTGCGTCCTTTTCCAGCACATACGGGTGATATCAAAGGTCTCGGTAAGCCCGACTTGGCCGTCGTCGCAGGGGCCTAAAGTTATCGACGGACCCGGAACAGGGTTGGTCCAGTATATACACGGATGATTCAATTTTTTTTTTTAACCTAACTGAAACCAGATACACAGAAACTACGTTTTCATTTTTCTCACAGTTTTAGGCAACATATGGTACTAGCTTAAAATTGGATGCAGAGTGCACTGAAACGGATCCTGCTTTTAATTGTCAATATTGTGAAAATTATATTATGTTCAGCTGTTGCGGTGTGTCAGATACGGGCTCGCTTACTTCTAACGTGAAAACAGAAATCAATATAAACTGAATTATTTTCCGATGTGACAGATTTCATTTTAAACAGTATCATTCAAGCCCCCCCCCCCCCTTCATTCCTCCCCCCACTCCACACACACACACAGACACACACACGCACGCACGCATGCACGCACATTGCTTTTGATACATTTTATCGTTTGCACCGGCTCTATCACCCCCCCACCCCCAACTCCACGCACACACACACACACACACACACACACACACACACACACACACACACACACACACACACACTGCTTTTATACCGAACACACCAGCACACACGCGCGCGCGCGCGCACGCACACACACACACACACACACACACACACACATACTGCTTTTATACCGAACACACCAGCACACACACACACACACACACACACACACACACACACACACACACACACACACACACACACACACACACACACACACACACACCTCCTACACCACCTACCCCCACACTGCACATTCCTGGTTTTCCCCCACACACTGTTGCGTTACACTGGCTGGCATCGAAGACTCCACTAATGACTGACGGAGCGCTGCGGTATAGGCGACAACAAAACGAGTTGTGATCACGTCACGCCTCAAACGGTGCATGTCCGTCGCGTGGCATGCACGACTGGGAAATCAATGTTACAGAGCTGTGAGACCGAAACGAACTCAGGCGCGGATCGTAAAGTGGGGTCCCAGTTTGTCACTGCTACGTCGCGAATTTTTGTTGTTGTTGCGCTGCGTGTTTGGGGCAAAATGTATTATCATGTGTGTGTGTGTGTGTGTGTGTGTGTGTGTGTGTGTGTGTGTGTGTGTGTGTGTGTGTGTGTGTGTGTGTGTGTGTGTGTGTTCGTGGTGGAGTAGGCTTGTGTACGATGAATACAGCAATGTTGTCTTTCCATTCGTCTTTCACACACGCACACACACACACACACACACACACACACACACACACACACACACACACACACACACACACACACACACACACACACACACACAGAGAGAGAGAGAGAGAGAGAGAGAGAGAGAGAGAAACCTTCCACTTCATCAGCACGGGGCATCTCTACAGAAGATAGGTATTACATATATTCAACGCAAATGGTACTTGTAAGACAGTTTTAATGGATAGGTTTCAAGTTTTGCTTTGAAATCTGACCAGTTAGACACATTTCGAATGTACTGGGGAGAGAGAGAGAGAGAGAGAGAGAGAGAGAGAGTTCCAAACTACAGCTAACTACTCAGTTTCTCACCCCAACCGTCCATCAACGCCCCCGCGCTTAGTGACATAATCGTCACAGTTCGCGTACAAACAGCAATCAGCCCATGCATGATAGAAGGCCGATGTGTAGAGGGGAGAGTCCGAAAGCCCGAGAGACAATGGCGATGATTGGCTAACTGAGAAGCCGCCAGTGACTCACACGTTTCTTGGACGCGGGCCATTTCTACCTTCACGGGATAGAGAACCGTTAGGATAATGAATGGATAAAATTAGCTGGACACTTTTCTCAATGTCCATTTCGCCCAAGCATGTTTCGCCCAATGCTTTTTTTTTCCGACCGAGTACGTTTCGTTCATGTGTCCTTTTCGCCCAAGTACATGTCATCATCCTGTGTCGTCTAAGAGCGTTTCGGCTAATTTCCGTCTTGCAAAAATACGTTAGACTGATTTCGCCCAATGCCCCTTTCGTCCAAAACTGTGCCATGTGTCCTTTTTCGCCCGGCATACCTTTCGCGAAACTATGTGTTAAGGTATGTTCTTCGGCCAAGTACGTTTTTTTTTCCCCCATTGTCCTTGTGGTCGCAATATGGTTTCATTGTGTCCGTTTCGCTTATTGTCCCTTTTGCCTAAATGCGTTTCGCTCAGTGCTGGATACTGGATTTTTGCGAGTATTTTGGTGAATTTTAAAGCAGTTCTACGGTGCCATGCGCATCGTCAAGTTTGGTAGAAATATGTGGCATTTTCTTTTACGCCCGTAACTGTACTGTGTAGCATGTATTCAGAACCCATCTCACACCGTAGCGCCGTGCCCACTGCTGACGACAGAACTGTGTTAATTTTGCCTTATTGTGTCAACTCGCACTGAGTACAAAAGGTCGCGATTATATCCGTTATAAGTAACCAAGGTGACCAGACTCGCCTCAGTCAGGTATACCTACGTAGAAGCATGGTGAGTTCTTTTGTGAGCATCTTGCTTCCTACTTCGTGTCGTGAGTCCGTGGAAGGGAGAGCGGTTTTTGTTAAGGGTTGGGTGTTTGGAATTTAACGTCCGCGGCTTTGTAAAGGGGGCTACCATATTTGACGCTCAGGGATCGTGCAGAGTTGTTTTCGTGATATCTATCATTACACCTCTTACAGACACCTGGATAGTGACCGCGTCTGTATTGCTGGCACTGAGCCACGGGAAGCGTACTCCGTGACGCGGCGACCACACTGAGCGCTCCAGCAGTGTAACAACAACAGTTGTAGGATTTGAATGTTCGACCGCTCGCGCAAAGTGTAAACAACACTGTATCGCATTAAGAGCTGTACTAATCATCAAGATAGAGTATACAAGCATACAGGCGTCTAGTTCGGGTAACCCATGAGTGATCGGGGAAGTCACCCTGCCTAACAGGCGTCTAGCGAAGATGGAGTTAGCCCATTAGAAAAAGAAATTATAAAAAAAAAAAAAGCCGCATAGATCTAGATAGATGAATGCAAAGGAAGCCACAGAAAGCACGATCAGGACCCGCAAGTAAAAGTCGGGGTTAGGGAGTTTAGCCCCGGGTTAGAGTCTAACTCGAACTAAACTAGCTCTAGGGTTAAATTTTCTGTTGTTTTTGTTTTAAATCAGGAAGCGGGTCCATTCCAGCTATGTGCCTATGCCGTTACAGAAGGATTTTTGTCTTTCTTTCTTCGCTTACTTTTTGTTTCAATTTAATTTTGTTTGGGGTTTCTTTTGTCTGGGTTAGGCCCGTAGCCGTGGGTTAAGTTAACCTCGAGTTTTACATGCGGGCCCAGACGTGAGACACAGAGAGAGAGAGAGAGAGAGAGAGAAATGAAATGAAATGAAATGAAATGAAATGAAATGAATCTTTATTTTACAACGGTTGATGTTTTGACGTAACAGTCAGTTTTAGAACATGCCGTTGCTACTACTAAATGTAATTAAACTAAAAGAATAGTACTACACAAAAGAACGAACTATCACACACACACACACACACACACACACACACACATACACACACACACACACACACATATATATATATATGCGCACTAGCTGTGGATCATTCATAGGGGAAAAATCATTCCTAGCAGCATTTCAACAACAAAAGAATAGCTTTTCACAAAATGGGCTGAAGATAGCTAAACAACTTCCTTTTAAAAGAGCAAAGGGTTGGTGCACTTTGTACATATATTGGGAGTGAGTTCCAAAGAGAACTCCCAGCAAATGAGAGACTAGTCCTGAATATGTCGATGCGCGGTCTTGGTACACTAAATGACATTCTTGACTTTGTGTAGTGGGGTACAGGTCGAGGAAATAGCTTGCAGGTTTCCCATGGGAGCATATTATTCCATATTTTGTACATTAGGATACCTTTATTGTATTTAAGGTGGGCCTCCAGAGGCAATATATTTAAGTCCCGCATTTTCTGTTCAGTAGATAGGTTTGCCTCAGGATGTATCAGCTTTGCTGCTCTTCTGTGTAAGGAATTTAATTTCGCAAGGTTTGCGTCACTTGCACCGTCCCACAAGGTTGAAGCATAGTCAACATGCGACTTAATGTGAGCACAGTAGAAAAGACGTCGAGCATCTGCATTAAGGATATACTTTAATTTTGATAATAGATATAGATTACGAGAGATTGTTTTGCACATGCTATTTAGGTGTGGCTGCCATGCGAGTTTGTTGTCAATTATGACTCCAAGCAGACGATGTTCAGAGACTTGTTTGATCGAGGTGTTATTCACAGACAGGTCGAGTTCTAGAGAGAGAGAGAGAGAGGGGGGGGGGGGGGGGGGGGGCAACGTTTTTATTCAGGATAGCGCATTTAGGTATTGCTGCTTATCTTACAGACTGTCCTTTGAGAGAGAGAGAGAGAGAGAGAGAGAGAGAGAGAGAGAGAGAGAGAGAGAGAGAGAGAGAGAGAGAGATTCCAGACACCTCAATTAACATTTGATCAGATTTGTCTGTTGGATTTAGCTTGTCGTGTGGAGTGATCATTGCTCTGGGACCTAACTGGGTGTACTAAGTGCGCGCCATTTCGAACCCGAAGTGCTCGGACAGTCTGGCCATAACGGGCGGGGGCACTTTGCTGACCAGAATACCGTCACAGCGCAACTCCCACTGTTACAGGGTGTGTGGGGGGGGGGGGGGGGAGGGGGGGCCCCAATTCCACCACGATATCAAAGACGGGCAACGAAAAAAAAAACAAAAAAACAAAAAAAAAAAAAAAAAAAACAACAACCCAAAAACAAAAAACAAAAAAACCCAGCACAAATACTTGGCCCCAGCCGGGATTCGAACTCACGACCCGAGCATTGAAAGTCCAACGCTCTACCATTCGGCTATCCCGGCTCCCCCTGCACAGTAATGTCAGTTGGGTCAGTTGGGTGTGTAGGAGTTTAACGCCCTCTTCCACCACGTAAGGGTGATGTCAACGACGGGGCAACGAGAAAAACGCCAGCACAAATACTTAGCCCCAGCCGGGATTCAAACTCACGACCCGAGCATTGAAAGTCCAGCGCTCTACCATTCGGCTATCCCGGCTCACCCCGCACGGAAATGTCAGTTCAAGTACCGCGAAAAGCACCTGATCTAGTCAACCAATCAGAAGTCGTCTGGCTTGCCTCACCATACGTCGACATTGTTCCCTTTTTGTTGCCACAGTACAGCCCCCCCCCCCCCCCATTATGCATTTCTAAACTCCGAGACCTAAAAATATGCAGCTGAGCTGACCCTTCGCACCACATGACTGTAAAATGTTGATGTCCGGCATGTGTGGTTCACGTGAGCGTGCGTCTTGAGGTCTGTTCGCAGTGTTTTCAGCCAGGTAACTCGGATAAGGCGCTCATATTAATGCACATTACTATCATTAGTAGTAGTATTCTTAGTATCATTATCTTTATTATTATCATCACGTGGTGCGAAGGGGCAGCTCAGCCATTTAACAAACGTGGTAGAGAAGGACATCCACCCTCCCACTCACCTTCAGCTATGTTACAGTAAGTCCATTAATTTTATCCCATGCCCCAAAGACTGCATGTGCCTGTCGTTGTTGTATTGCAAAGTTCACAAATCGTTCGGAGATGTTCAAGGACAGGTCGCTTGAAGAGCTCTTTACTATGCGGAAGTAACTCTCCGATGTCAGGAGTCACGAATCTCAGGCTGTCGGCGGTTACTTCCGGGGAGAATTTTCGTGCACCTCTCAGTGACAGTGGTGCTTACAGCTTCAAGTAACAATGCACGTAACAGAGTATTTTCCTATTTCCTCTGATTTCAGCATCCAACCCCCCCCCCCCACCCCCCCCCCCCCCCCCCCCCCCGAAAAACTTGAAAGAAGCTCGAACACCGCGCCATCGTATCCTAAATCCGTTTGAAGATCTTACGTACCCTTCAGTCTCCTCGGACTGAGAGACAGCCCTTCCCACCTCCCTTCTGTTCCCCATCACCCATCCATCCATTCCTTTAAAAAAAAAAAAATAACAGTTCTGGAAGCCAATGCGCGAGACGCTTTTGTGTCGATCGTCGCCGTAGAATTTACATCCTTTTCTGGAACATGGGAGAAGAGTACGGAAGGTGAGGGCGCGGAGGGATTGGGGGAGGAGGCGAGAGAAGGGGAGGGGGGGAGTGCTGGATGTGGAGCAGGCTGTCTTTTGGCCCAGTGCCGGGATATCCACTGCGATGCGATCGATTCGAAAGCTACGAGTTCCAAAAGCGTCATTTGCATGCGAGTTCGGCGGTTCTGTGGGTGCACGCAGACCTCGTTTTGGTGTTTTGGTGTTCAGTGACCGAACGAATACTGGGTTTAAAACAAAGCCGAAATGATGTATGGTCATAAAAAAGAAGAGAAAAAAACAGCTAGCCCTATCCAATTCCCCCTCCTCCCCCACCTAAACAAAAAGACCAAAACAACACACACACACACACACACACACACACATCAAGCGTACAGGCGCACTGACGATCGAAACTGTCCCAAAAATTAGTTGGCTTAGCAAAGATGGAACTTGAATTCGCCCGTAAAACTCCCACAACTGACCTAGACTCCAGAGTGCAGTCCCTTTTCGGCGGGGCGTGAAAATGTGACTGCTTACAGCCAGCGCCATTTTCAAAAATGGCGAATTTTTTTTAGAAAAGCAGAGACTTGTGTGTCATATGATTCGATCTGAAACGAAGTCTTGAATATCCGATCACTTTTCGTTTGGGCAAAATCTTTGCCAGCGGACAATTATTGTTGCGCTTTGTTGGCACTGTTTACGTGATACACTGATCCAACAGGATGTGAGTAAACGGCAAGGGGGTTGCACTCTGACAGGCAAGGGTGCTGCACTCTACAGGCAAGTATTATTGCACGGTGAAGACGATCACGTACCTGCCTTGTGGTGGAATAAGAGACGATTACAAAAGCATACACACCCGTGCTCTAGGACTGAATGTCATATAGATCTGTCCATTCAGACAGAGACATGTGATGTATGTCTCTGATTCAGAAACACGCCTACTTTCACTCTGAAGACAGCCTGCCATCAGTTGCGCCACTGAGGATCCCTCTGGGTTCAAAGCTGGTCAAGGATGACATAGTGCGCGACCTTGTGTTTGAGAGCACCGAGACAATTAAGGCCTGTCACGGTAGCGCAGTGAGCGCCATTTCCCCACCGTGCACAGAGGTACTTTCCACTGAAAGACTCTGTGCCCCAGAGAGTGCAACTGACCCTGTCTGCGACAAATTCTGCCTTCCCTTGCAGATCTATATATAACCCTTCTCGTGATCTACCTAATGACGCAACACCTATTTCTGGTGACGTCAAAATGCTCGGCACACGCATGAGTATTACGTAATTAGCGGTAATCAGTTCTGAAAGAAAACGACGAAACCATAAGCTCGGCGAGTGTATTTTTGTCCCCGAAATATGAACGCCGTACGTGTGTGCTAGCACGCATGCGCTCGTCAACAAGTTATTTCTAGGCGCGTGTCCGTGCTGGCCTTGTCGGCTTCAGAGTGGAGAGCGATTGTTCATTTCTTTACTCTGGAGGGATGCACTGCAAGAGGCGGCAGCCGATCCCGGACCGTGCTGGAATCTCTGGCGACAACACGTGACCCTGACTGAACACACACACACACACACACACACACACACACACACGCACGCACACACACACACACACACACACACACGCACACGCCGAGACTGACATACACACAGACAGTGCACTGGCTAGATCGTTGGCTGGTTGCAGGTTCAGTTCGACAACATGAGGATGACATCAGAGACGAGGCAACGAGGGAAAAGCCAGCGCAAGTTCAAGTTTGGCTCCTAGCCGGGATTTGAACTCACTACCCAAGCTTTGACAGTCCAACTCGGTACCAGCTCGGCTATCCCAGATTCCACAGATTCCAACGCTGTATTTAACAACGGTATAAGATGTTGGTTACAATAACCGTTTTTTAAACTTGCCGTTGCGCACTAAACTACGAGTTACGTACAACATAATGGTATGAAAAAAGCACAAGAGAATTATAAGAAAAAAAAAAAACCAAACATACAAAAAAGATAAGAAGAATTGAGCAAAGCAAGTGAGATACACGATTAATTGAAAACAACAAGAGACAACAGGAACAGCAAAAACATACTTAGCAATGACACTAAAACCAAAACGAAGTCAATCAAGGGGTCGTTTGGCTCATGCACGTGGACATGTCAACATTTTCATCAGGTGAGGTGAACAATGCTTAGAATGAAGATATTAGATACTTGAAGAGCTCCTCTTTAAAACCTGCGTGCGTTGCCCTTGCTGTGATATTACGTGGCAGAGAGAGAGAGAGAGAGAGAGAGAGAGAGAGAGAGAGACAGACAGACAGACAGAGACACAGAGAGAGAACGAACGAACGAACGAACGAACGAAACTTTATTTTACAAGGATAAAAGATTAGGTACGCAGACCTGTCTTACATCTTGTCCTTGCTAGGCTACTGATATATATATACAAAGTAAGCAAAGTAAGCTCTAACTAGGTACAGCATACACACACACACACACACACACACACACACACACACACACACGACCATGCTACTACATACATAAATCAAGCAATACTAAGAAGAAAAAGAAGAAGAAAAAAAAGGGGGGGGGGGGGGAACAAAGGATGTGATAGGTGAGCAATGCAAACAAATCTTGAGGCGATGTTTTTACAGTTAAAAAAAAACAAAAAAAAAAAAACAAACAAACAAACAAACAAAAAAAAAAAAAAAAAAAAACCACGCGTGATGTGAATAAGTATTGGGATTTTTTTTTTTTTTTTTTTGCCCGAAATACAAAATCCTACAGAGTAGATGTATTGTCAAGCCCATTACGAGCTGTCCACCAGATGTTTTATTAGTTTGGTCTTGAATAATCTAAGCGAGGGTGCTGATTTGATGTCTTTTGGAAGTGTATTCCATGCGTGTGCCCCTGAGTAAGAGAGGGAGGTTTTGAAAATATCTATACGAGGCTTCGGCACCACGAAATCGTTTCTCAGTGTTCGGTACGGCACTTGAGAGTGCTTGAATAGACTTGCGAGATATGCGGGGGTTTTTGACAGTTTTATTTTTTGCATCAGTATCATTTTGTTAAGTCTGAGTTGTTTTCGTAGAGGCAGGATACCCAACGATTTAAATTTGTCATCGGTGCTAAGTGAGCACATGCTTTTGTCTATAATCAGTTTAATCGCTCTTCTGTGGAGCGAATTTATTCTTTTAAAGTTTGCCTCACTACAGCCGTCCCAAACGGTGGACGCGTAGTCTATGTGTGGCTGAATATGTGCATTGTAAAATAGTTTTCTTGTGGGTTCATCGGTAAAGTATTTAAGTTTGGATAGTAGAAACAGATTTTTGGACAACACTTTGCACGTATTATTTATATGCGCTTGCCAGCTTAGCTGATCATCTACTGTGATCCCCAGCACACGGTGTACATGAACTTGTTCGATATGATGAGAGCCAAGGCAAAGTTGTAAAGGGGGCGGATTCAGTTGGTGTTTCTGTCTTGTGGTAATTAACATGCATTTAGTTTTAGACGGATTAAGGATCATACAGTTATTGTTGCACCAGTTGGAAACATCGTGTAGGCTTTGTTGTAAAGATTGGTTGATGGATTTAACATTTGAATCCGAAATATCAATCGTTGCATCATCAGCAAAAAGGCTACAAGTGGCGTTGGGTTGAGTGATATGTAACGGCAAGTCGTTTATAAATATAGAAAATAATAAAGGTCCAAGTATGGATCCTTGGGGTACCCCGTGCTCTAGAGAGAGAGAGAGAGAGAGAGAGAGAGAGACAGATTGACAGAGAAAGACAGAGGGACAGACAGAGACGATGACGGTATTCGATCAACTGATTTGAAAAAGGTCGCCATGCAATTAGATCGATCAATCAGTTTCCCCATACATGCATTTAAATCCTCCACATCTGAATCCCAGCCGGATTTCGAAGGACCAAGTTAAATAAAATTCCACTGACAACGACGAGTTTCCCTGGAAACGTGTGCTGCACACCTACGCGCACAACTATCTATGTACATAGCTGTGAAAGAGAAAGAGATAGAAATAGGCAAGACCCTACGTAACATAGGGAACGAACTGTGCAGCTATTTTAAACAGAATATCGTACATCCGGTTTGACTTTGGTGTAGGTGGGAAAAGTTTTAGAGGAATATTGAAAGTTATGGACAAATCATCAAAAACAAAGGTCAGCTTCTAGATCAGTGAAAATAGCAATTTCAGCTTACATTGTGGTTTCAATACACATCACGTAACTGAAGTAACGAATATAATTTTAGGGGCCGTTATAAGGCATGGGACTGTCCACGTGTTTTGTGTTGCAGTGTGAGCGTGTGTACGGTGTAAATGTATATATACAAAACTAATTTCAACCGGCCCCCGTAGTGTAGTGGTTAGCACTTCGGACCATGGGCCGGGAGACCCGGGTTCGAGTCCCAGCCGAGGCAAGCGGGGTTTTTCCTACCTAGGTCGGCACCTTCCCAGAGCGGGTGTGCTATGGACCCAGTGGGGAGGCTGTAACCACACAGCCGAGATTCACCCACTTCACGGGTGCGACTTTGGGGGTGCTTCCCTTGGTATGACACGTCTATGACGTGGATGATTACACGGCCGGCACCGCAGGTGCCGTAGTTCCCGGGCCTGGTTAATGCCGGGATATTTATGACAGGAAGCGAGGAATGCGGCCCTGTCCCGCAGTCCCAAACCACACGGACCTCCATAGCATCATCTCACCATCATCCTCATCTCCATCATCATGCATAATAAAAATTGCCCCAGCTTCCGAGCCCTCCGTGGATTCCACCCATTACCTGGGAGGAACACCACTGGAGCTGGCAAAAGAGTTGGGGCAGCAAAAAAAAACAAAAAAAAAAACCCTAATTTCAATAGGTCCTCTATCACTTTCATTCCAGGGTAGTCCCCATCCTTAAGGTAGGGTGGGTGGGTGGGTGTTTGGGGGTTTAACGCCCTTTTCCACCATATACGGGTGATATCAAAGACGGGGCAACGATGAAAAAGCCAGCACAAATATTTGGCCCCAGCCGGGATACGAACTCACGACCCGAGCATTAGAAGTCCAACGCTCTACCATTCGGCCACCCCGGCTCCCCCTTAAGGTAGGCAATTTAACAAAAACACACGATCACTTCTGTAACAGTTATGCACAGACTTCCGAGTCGCTGACAACCCAGCTAATTCGATATATTCCTCGCATAAAACCAAGTGGACAAAAACAACCCCTGGGAAAAAAATGCACTGTCAAAGAAATTTTATTCGTTTTTTTTTTCTTCTTCTTTCTTTAATTCACTCACAGGACGCAAGGTTTCACTCAATCGTATTCGCCCGAGCTCCCAGAGTTCCGTTCGAAATTGGTGTGCTAGTTTGCGAGGAAATGGACACAAAAGTGGACGTGTGTAGGAGCGTTAGAGCTCGTGGAGACCAGCGCCAGCGGACGTGAGCGCGACTGAGTCCATTTACAAACCACGGTCCCTTCAGCTGCCGAGTTTTGAATATCCACGTTTCCTGCGACTGCCCAGTTTTTGAATATCCATGGGGCGGGGCACGTACAGTAATAACCTCCCTTGCTTGGCACGTGTGTGATAAAATTTAAAGGCCCGTCTTGTGACAATTCTATGCTTGCAAAAGGTTCTGAACTCTTTTGGTAGTGTTTACCGTCATACCACTCAGACAGCTCCACACTTACGCTCGTGTAGTATAGTTCGCGCCCTTTGGGAGGTTAAACAGGCTAATTCCAGCTTTGCTAAGCCAGCTTATGTTTTGAGGCAGTTTCGCTCGTGAGTGCGCATGTACGTGGGGGGGGGGGTGGGGGGGACGTTTTTTTCCTTCACATGCCCCCAGAGGATCTCCAAGAATAATAATATAAAAAAAAAATAAAAAAAACCAACAACAACAATTGGCCTCTGTGATGGGTAGTAATCTCGGAATATGCACATTTAAAGCCTGTTGTTAGCGTATTCACACTTCATGACGCTCACTCAGTCTGGTAGAAAGTGGAAAGAATATTCCCTGCGATTGACGCGGTCCAATAACGTCCATATCTGACGCACTATAAATGCAGCAATAGTCTGCTCTTAAAGGCCTAAGTTTAGGCTCATTGCTATCCGCCTGTGTTCAGTTAATTATCTTTTCGCTTTTGTCACTCAGTCAAAAAAAGCAAAAAAAAAAAAAAAAAAGCACAAAAAAGCTAATAACTGGCGTATCGTTTGGATCAATGTGTCACGAAATACACCCAGCGCGTTAGGGTTTGTTTTTCTAGAACATAATGAGGTTGTTTGACCAAACATTCACATGCAACACATGCTTTAACTCAATTCCTTCCATGTGAGTTTGGGGCTGTGCACGAGTGGCCTCACACACACACACACACACACACACACACACACACACACACACACACACACACAGACACACACACACACACACACACACACACACACACACACACACACACACACACACACACACATACAAATCATAAATAATTAATGAATTTAATTTTGGTTTAGTGGGAGTGTTGCACTTTGATTCTATTCGTGTTTGCTGCAGTAAGAGCCGTCAAGGAACCGTTAATCTTGTCTGGTTTACGCATACAGGGCCAAAACCGAAAAAGAGGCAAAAACGTGGGATACGCGTGCGCGGTACGGGATGTGTTAAACGCTCTTATTCTATGTTGACCAGGTGGGTAGGTGGGTGTTTGGGAGTTTAACGTCCTTTTCCACCACGTATGGGTGATATCGAAGACGGAGCAACGAGAAAAAGGCCAGCACTACAAATATTTGGCCCCAGCCGGATTTCGAACTCATGACCCGAGCATTCAAAGTCCAACGCTCTACCATTCGGCTATCCCGGCTCCTCTATGTTTACCAGACGCCAGCTTAGGTTTCAAAACAGCTGCGTCTGTGACTGCATTTGTATCATCATCATTAGCTTGCTTTACGTCCTATGGCTTTTGGCCCTTAAGGACAAGTTGTTCCTGGCGTGTGACTTTGGCTGCTTGGCTAGGCGAGTGTCTTTGGGGTGTGTGAGGGCTGATTTGCTTAGCTTTGGTCAGCGTCAGAGGATCTTCGCTTGGCTTTCAGATGCCTGGTCTGGGTTTGTTTTTCGGTGCCTCAGTCTGTTCTGTCATCCGTACTTTTGCCTTCTGCATTTGTAGATAGTCTCAATGATAAGTAGAGCTCAGAATGCGACACACTGCCGCCTGCAGGCTGTGCGAGCCGGCGAAAATTCAAATTCTCATACTCTGCGGTGAACCGTGGCCGCGACACTAGGCTGACTCCTTGTGATTTTCGTGTCGCGTGTGTCCTTCTGTTGGCTCGGTGCCAGCCTTGTGAAATGTTGTCACTGTGCAGCTGTCTAAGTGGGAACACGCTGGTCCAAAAGAGCTCAGAGCGAGGTTTTAATAATAATAATAATAATAATGAGTATTGTATAGGCGCTTTACCCAATTTCATGAATCGGCTCAAAGCGCCGCAAACTTGAACCCAACACGCACGCTCACGTGAATCACACGCATTCTCTCACACACTTGACATAAACACATTACAATCACGTGGTGCGAAGGGTCAGCTCAGCTATTTAAATTTCGGAATTTAGCATTGCATTCATTTTTCAAATTTGGTGGGCTGAACATTGCCAAAGCAGAGGGGGAGGAAGCCGGAGTACCCGGAGAGAACCCCCGACGATCGGCCCGAAGAACGGTTCCACATACGAGAAGGAAAAATTCTTTGCCCCGAGTGGGACTCGAACCCCTGACCTCTCGCATTGGTGACAAGTCTCGTAACCACTGGACCACCGACCGCCCCTAGCATAGGACTGTGGAAAAATGGGCCATTTACACACCAGACGCACATGGAAACGTGTCACCGAACATGAAGCTGTGCGCACTAAACCGAGTGAGGTGTGTACTTGCTTCACGTATGTATACATATATATTGCCTGTTGCCAAGTTCGTTTTATGTGAAAATCTATCGAGCGTTTTAACAGATGGCTGTTGGGCCACAGTACAATGACTGTGCATATCTGGGGTTTGTTTCAGGATAGCATAGCTAGTTCACGGCAATGTATCAAAGAGGCTAATTCTACCATTACTATGCTTACGGGTCGTTCTGAGCTGTTGTCATGGTCTCTATCATTACACCGCTTAGGGTAGGTGGGTGTTTTGGGAGTTTAACGTCCTTTTCCACCACATAAGGGTGATATATCAAAGACGGGTAAACGACGAAAAGGGCAGCACCAATATTTGGCCCCAGCCGGGATTCGAACTCACGATCCGATACACCACTTAGACACATACGAATGGTTCTAGAAGACTGGACGGGAGCGGTCAGAGACCTACACATTTTGTTCTCCTAATTTTGAACATTCTAATAATTATGTTCTAGAACTATCAACCGTGTCTGTAACAGATGTGTGTTCGTCTTCAGATGGAGGTAGGTGCATATCAGGAAAAATTCCATTGTAGTGATTGAAAGAAACATATATTCAAACAATCGAAGGGTATAGCTCGACAACGATCTTCACAGAAAACAAAACAAAACAAAACAAACAAAAAAAACCCCAAGATTCTCTCTCTCTCTCTCTCTCTCTCTCTCTCTCTCTCTCTCTCTCTCTATCTCTCTCTCTCCTCCTCCTCCTCCTCCTCCTCCTCCTCCTCCCTCTCCCTCTCTCTCTCTCTCTCTCGGGGAGCCGGGGTGGTCGAATGGTAGAGCGTTGGACTTCTAATGCTCGGGTCGTGAGTTCGATCCTGGCTGGGGCCAAATATTTGTGCTGGCTTTTTCATCGTTGCCCCGTCTTTGATATCACCCTATTTGGTGAAAAAGGACGTTAAACCCCCAAACACCCACCCATCCACCCTCTCTCTCTCTCTCTCTCCGGCTACTACTAATACTGACAACTACCACCCCATAACCTCCCCTTCCCGCCCCTTCGAACCCCCTCCCCCCCCACACACACACACCGAAAAGAAAAATAAAAGTGCCACCAATAATAATACTCAAAGTCTTCCATTTCAGATGGCGTGCGTCTGTTCGGGGAATTCAAGCGCCTACATACGAGATTGTCGGACAAAATCTGTCTGGGACGGACCAAAACAATCTCTCCTGACACGAAAGCCGCAGAAGCCGTTAGGAAGCTAACGAACTGTCGCTGTGTGCGCTTGAGAAACTGGACGGACAGTAAAATGTTCGTGAAAAATGATCCTTCGACCAAAAACCTTCTATGCTCAATACTACAAATTGAAAGGCGTGTCTGCTTCTCCATTCTTTCTTTTCTTCTTTTCATTCTCTCTTTTTTTTCCACTTTTGTGTCAGATCGTCAATATCTCCCCGTATTTGTGAACCCACACACAGCGCAGATTTTTACACAAAGTGATTCATACGACCTATTCTCTATGTTTTTCTTGTGCGCGGGCAATTGATTCGAAGACATTTTTGTCTGTATTCTTCACAAGAGATGCGAAATTTACATTTGCAGTTGACCTGCGTATGTAACTACTAAGAATAATAGAAATAAGGCGAAGAAGGGGGAGAAGATGTGCACTGATATAGGCGTTTTATCGCAATTTCTTGGCTCAAAGCGCCGCGGACTGTACCAAACGCGCACGCTCACGTGAATCACACGCATTCTCTCACAAACCGGAAATCAATACCTTTGGTGAAAAGGTCATCTCTGCTGTCTAGGTTTCAGATTTACGACTGAGTATATTTTGATTTGTGTGTGTGTGTGTGTGTGTGTGTGTGTGTGTGTGTGTGTGTGTGTGTGTGTGTGTGCTGAACATGAAAGCAGAGCGTGAGGTGAGGAAGCCGGAGTACCCGAGAAGACCCCCGCCCCCTCCATCCCCAACCCCCTGACGATCGATCCAAATAAACGGTGCCGGGCAATCCAGCTGCAAGATCCGATGCCTAAAGTTGGATTCGAACCCTAATCTCTGGCACTGGTGGCAGATGTCTTTACCTCTACACCACCGACCATCCCCCCTTTCAGGTTCCTGTACCAGATCCACACAATGCGACGCGTCAAACATGGATGTTATTTTGCGAGTATGTTGTCGGGGTCGATATTTCTCATCACATAAAAGCATTACTGACAGGCAACGAATCTCTCTCTCTCTCTCTCTCTCTCTCTCTCTCTCCAACCCCCTTCACTCTCTGTCTGAGTAAGCTGCAGTTTGCCAGCGGGGTCAGCAATGTGGGACTCCAATCTGAAAGAAATTCTGTGTGTGTGTGTGTGTGTGTGTGAGAGAGACAGAGACAGAGACAGAGACAGACAGACAGACAGACAGAGACGCAGAGAGAGATGAAATGACACTCCCAAGCAGAGAGAGAGAGAGAGAGGTATATACAGAGACAGAGAGACAGGCAGAGGCAGACACAGACGGACAGAGAAACACACAGACACAGACGGACACCTAATCACACAGACACACAGAAAAGCGTGGGTGTATATAGCGTGGCTGTAGAACAATATAGCTGTCAGGCGGGTGTGTCAGGTTCGTGATCGGTCGGAAGCCTAAAAAAAACCCCAAAAAAAACCTGCTATACTAAACGTCTTCAATTTTCAACTCAGCATTTCCTAACTAGCGAGACGAAACTGAACCGGCAACGTATTGATCGACACTCGCAGTCAGTCCCTACCTCTGACAATCAAACTGTGGAGTGTACTCGCGACTGGCTGAATTGCTCAGTGTCGGGAAAAGATCCAGTGGTGGTGCAAGCGAGTCACGCGGTCACTGCCTCAGTCGTAAATTGAACACTGTTTCGCGAGTGACGGTTTTTACTTGTCATCCTGGGCAAAACAATGATAATAATAATAATGATACTGTTTCTTCGTATCTTCACTTCCATCAGCCAATAGCTGTTACCACATCATCACCTTGCTGATTGTGTGTGTGTGTGTGTGTGTGTGTGTGTGTGTGTGTGTGTGTGTGTGTGTGTGTGTGTGTGTGTGTTTAAGGGACGTCCTCCCTCCCGCAGGAGCACAGGGCGCCTTACAATCACTCACCCAGAAACACACGGATCATGCCTCCACAAATACATTGAACTACAAACACATACTGTGCAGCATCATACACGCCCCCCCCCCTCCCCCCGCTCCCGGGCTTCTACACACACACACACACACACACACACACACACACACACGCGCGCGCGCGACCAGCAAGATGATGATGCGGCAACAGGTATTGGCTGAGGGCAGTGAAAATACTACGAAAAACAGCTGTAGCAGCATGGGCGTCTGAGTATTATGGTTATCATAGAACACCCAACCTGCATGGTTCAAGCAAGACGTTAGACCTAACTACTTAGTAGGGAAACTCACGGAGCTCTCCCATGCCGCTTACGCATTACTCTATTGCGTGTCAAAAGTAAAGAAAGATAGATTGGGGGAGAAGTTGAGTTTCAAGCCGGCCTGGAATGGTAATGATGATAACAACTGAGTTTTGTGTAGGCGCTTTCTCTAATTCCCTGAACTGGCTCAAAGCGCCGCGAGCTGAACCCAACACGCACGCTCACGTGAATCACACGCATTCTCTCACACGGGGCATAGACTCATTACGATCATATGTTGCGAAGGGTCAGCTCAGCTATTTAGGTGTCGGAATTTAGAATCGTATTTCTTTTCAAATTTTGTGGGATGAACATTTCCAAAACATAGGGGGGGGGAAGCCGGATTACCCGGAGAGAACCCCCCGACGATCGGCCCCGAATGAACGGGGCTAGCCTACGTCCAAGAAGGGTATCGAGGTCCAGACCGCCCTGTTGACGAAACTCCAACAAACGGCGGCAGACCTCTCCTGGCAGCGACCCACCTGAGGATTTAGCACGGCAACTGTCGAACGCACAACGTACGACGTACGTGTGGACTGTGCCCGAGACAGGTTCACCACATTATTCCTGCGGATTGTCGCTCCTCGGAGATGGAGTATGCTGGAGCGTTAGCCACCTTGGAACAGAAGAGAGGTCTGAATAGACGAACCCACCCAGCACGACCTGAGGCCAAAGTCTCGCCCCTTTCCCTTGCCGTGTATTGGCAAAACACGGTACGTCCATGGCGCCGTTTTATGGGGAAAAGGGGGTGATTTCAAGATGAAAGACATTGATGTAATGGTCTTTTTCCCTCATATTACGTCAATGGCGCCGTTTTATGGGGAAAAGGGGGTGATTTCAAGATGAAAGACATTGATGTAATGGTCTTTTTCCCTCATATTACGTCAATGGCGCCGTTTTATGGGGAAAAGGGGGTGATTTCAAGATGAAAGACATTGATGTAATGGTCTTTTTCCCTCATATTACGTCAATGGACTTACAGCTTTCTTTCCGTGTTTTAGTCGTATCAAACAACACGTGCTTCCCACGTTGTAGTGTGTGGCAAGAAGCTTGCCACGTACGTGTTGTGCTCATTATGCCGAGGGACGCGACTGGCTGATTTCTGTCGGCTCGGCACTTTCGACTGACAAGAGTGTAGTCGTCCATTGTTCACCAAACCCTACGTTTCAGACAGTCAGCATCACAGCATTCCGGAAACGATTAAATGCTCATCTGCTCATCCACTCAGCCCGAATAATCCCACTCAAAACTGAGGCGGCCTGCCTGCAGCAGCTGCGCACCAGAGACTACATGATTTTCGACGGGATGAGCTTTGGACTGTCTTCAGCGTATCACCCCCATTAACCATCTCCCTATACTTCTTTTAAAACCTCTCCCTCAATGAGGGTGAAGGCGTCCCCCTATGTCAAGACATCATCATCATTATCAACGTGTTGTCTGGGGAAGTCTCCAGGCCCGTATGTAATAGTCGAGGTTAGGGAGTTTAGCCCCGGGTTAGAGTCTAACCTCGAACTAAACTAGCTTTAGGGTTAATTTTTTTTTTAAATCAAGAAGCGGGCTCATTCCAGCAAGGTGCCTAAGCCGTTATAGAAAGACTTTTTGCTTCTTTTCTTATTTAATTTTGCTTTTGGGTTTCTTTTTTCCTAGTCTGGGTTGGGCCCGTAGCCGTGGGTTAAATTAACCTCGAGTTTTACATACGGGCCCACGTGATGGTATCTGACGAGACTTGGTCACGGAATTAATGCCACAATAGTGGGCGTGTGTATACTGGCCGGAACAAGGCCGATTGGAAACTCTTCTCGCGTATTGTGCTCATTGTCCTTGGGGATGGTGCATTTCACTGGGCGATGTCTTATGAGTCTGGAACGTCAAGGGTTCCAATCCCCATTGTTTGTGAATCTTTTATTTTCTATTTATTTATTTATTTGTTGTTGTTGTCGTTGTTGTTTTTCGGGGAGTCCGGGTGGCCGAATGGCAGAGCGTTGAACTTCTAATGCTCGGGTCGTGAGTTCGTATGACGGCTGGGGCCAAATATTTGTGCTGGCATTTTCATCGTTGCCCCGTCTTTGATGTCACCCGTATGTGGTGGAAAAGGACGTTAAACCCCCAACTCCCCCCTCCCCCCTCCGTTGTTGTTTTTCAAAGGTGGTAGACACTGAACGTTAATGTTCGACCCGCTTCCCAACACACACACACACACACACACACACACACACACACACACACACACACACACACACACACACAGAGAGAGAGAGAGAGAGAGAGAGAGGCACCGTTTTTCTAAACCCTCTCTGATTCTGAAAGAACGGTTTCTTTCTCGCTTATTGTGCTCATTGGTCTAAGGGGTGTTTTCATTAGATTCAGACTTGGAATTACTAGTTTGAAATGCCACAAATACCGCTTCTGTAAAGTCCCTGGTGTCTGCCTTAAATGTCCACATTGTCCGAATAATGAAACTGAAATGCATTTTTTGTTTGTATGTCCCAGTTACAGTGCCTTGAGAAAACAGTACATTCCTGGTAAATTTACAAGGCATCCATCCTTGTTTCGATTTTCAGCAGTTATGTCTGACAGTTGTTCTAACTTAACATACAGCGTAGCTATGTTTATACTTCAGGCTTTAGAACTTCGTGACACATTGTGTACGTGTTCCCCTCACTGACCCCACCCCCCTTTAGTCATGGGCCGAAAAGCTTAAACTGAATAAAACATCTCTCTCTCTCTCTCTCTCTCTTTCTCTCTCTCTCTCTCCCATCAAAACCAGCTGCATTGACAAAACCTGTTGCACGTACGCATAGCAGTCAGCTGAGATAGGCCGTTTGGAATGATTGCGTGCATGCGTGTGTGTTTATGTGTGTGTGTGTGTGTGTGTGTGTGTGTGTGTGTGTGTGTGTGTGTGTGTGTGTGTGTGTGTGTGTGTGTGTGATAGGCTGATCACATGTTGGGGGGGGGAGGTGCAGATCAATCGTTCTCTGCCCGAGGATACGGACGGAAATGTTACAACCGAAATAGAAATAATCACCTCTAGGTCTTGTATTTACTTTTCTGAATTACGAAGTTTTGTGTCTGTGCTAATAACCCAGCTCCACAATATAGAGACAAGAGATTGTTGATATGATTTCATTCATAACATGTAAACCTTAATGTAATAATAATAATAATAATAGATGAGTATTGTGTAGGCGCTTTACCCAATTTCTTGAACTGGCTTGAAAGCGCCGCGAACTGATCCCAACACGCACGATCACGTGAACCACACGCATTCTCTCACACAATGAACACATTACATTCACGTGGTTAATCACAAATCAACCTAGACTCTGGACTTGGGCCTCGTTGGACAGGTGACCAGTATGCAAAGGTTCATTTCAATACCGGAAGAGCATAAGTCTGATGGTCCCTTTATCCAGGTTGTCGTCATATTCAGGTGGCCGGCTAAAAGAGACTTGATTGTATCTGGAATTTCGCGAACACGAGTGAGCCGGCAGTCTTCGCCTCTGGACACGAGAAATAATCGATTCTAATGAGAAAATTGCAGGTGAAATCACTCTCTGAAAAGAGGCTGGTGCAGTTTTTCCTGTGTAATTTGTCGATTTTCTTCCATCTGGTAGCGGGTTTTCATTGCAGAGTTCAGCAAAACCTTTCTTTTTTTTTTTTTCAGAAGAATCAAGCGATATAGTGTTTTGACCACTCGATCTGTCTCTCTCTCTCTCTCTCTCTCTCTCGTTTAGTTACATGCTTATCATTTTTACAAAGCCATTCCTGTCTTCTGCTTATAGTGTTTTGTTGACATTTTGAGGACTGCTAGTAAGATAGGCAGTGACGCCTATAGGCACCATCCAAATAAACGGATGTGTGTGTGTGTGTGTGTGTGTGTGTGTGTGTGTGTGTGTGTGTGTGTGTGTGTGTGTGTGTGTTTCTATTGAATAGCTGTCTACGAATCTGGAAAACAGTATGAGAGCCAACGGCAGGACATTGTACGAAACTGCGCAAAAAGGAAGAAGTGTTCAATAAGTCCCAAGCTCTATGTATGTCCAGCTCACCAAACATGCCTCAAGATCCCATAAGCTATACTTCTGGTACATATCAAACGATTTTCTGCCTGAAACCGTGGTGCAAAAGCCAGACAACACACGCCACTGCTTGTAGTAACATGCAGCGTGCATGCAGTGTTGCTGTGGTTGTCGTAGCTGTTAATCAAACTATGTTTGATCAGTAACGGCGTGACATTTGGAGCTCTGAGCAAAAGGCAGTACATCATGTGTCCTGTCTATGGGGAATCAAAAGATATTATGCCAATGATGCTTTGCAGATGGGGGTCAAATTGCCTTACATCTCAGTGGATGACACTATTTCTTTCACTAACTCTCACATAATCTGTACTATGTTTGATTGTTTGTTTGCTTTTTGCCTTTTTATTCCATACCATCATTTTGATATTATTTGTTGAGAGAGAGAGAGAGAGAGAGAGAGAGAGAGAGAGAGAGAGAGAGAGAGTGTGTGTGTGTGTGTGTGTGTGTGTGTGTGTGTGTGTGTGTGTGTGTGTGTGTGTGTGTGTGTGTGTAGCAGTAGTAATAGTAGTTGTTGTAGTAGAATGTAGCAAGGACAAGATAGAAGAAAGGACGCTGTACCTAATCTTACATCCTTGAAAAATAAAGTGTCATTGTCATTGTCATTACTTTGTGGTGAGCTTGGCTGATTTTGCAAAGGAAGGTTTTCTGGCGTACTTGCTGTGCTTAGTGATACATGCAGGAAGAAGTGGTTTTTTTTGTTGTTTTTTTTTCAATGTTCGTGAACAATAGTTCCGTGGGTCAAGAACCTCTGTAGGTCGGATGTTCATGGGCTAAAGTTGTAGAACTGTACATGCATGTTACTATATCTAGCTCTCGCATGTTATGCTTGTGTGTGTACTTAAATGTTTTTGCGTACTGTTTATATATGTGCAAAACACTAAAAATACGATTAAAAAATAAAATGAACATTTTGACGTTCTCGGAAGGAGGCAACACGTTTGTCGAAATATCAAAGGGCTCTATAGGCGTTGTAATTTTTCATGATTCTCTTTTTTTTAAAAAAGGGTAGAATTTCCCCATTTCTTTGAAAGACAGAACAGAAACTAGACTGAGGCACCTCCTCGGTTACTTCACCATTGATTTGATGCTGCGAAGTTTCAAAATTGGAACGTAACAGACGTGGGCAAGTGCATTGCAGACAGTACCCCGCCAAACTATTGTTGTCTTGTGGGTGCATAGTTGTACCAAAGTGAGACCTGGCTACAAAAGCCGAGTAACTGTACGAGGTGACTTTGCAAGACTGTTACAGGCGTGTCCTATGCGGTATAGCAAACCTGAGCGTGATTACCTTTAGCTCATCGTCTCTTGGGACTTTCAGAAATTCAAATTGAAATTCAAATTGAAGGTATATAGATATATATTCGACACTTCATATTTTCAGCTCGCTTCCACTGAAAATTTCATGCCCCGTCTTTGATATCACCCTTACGTGGTGAAAAAGGATGTTAAACTCCCAAATACGCACCCTCCTACCAACCCACCACCTTCCCCCACCCACTGAAAATTTCCCTTATGCCGAGAAGAAACGGAGAAACTGAGAGCCCAGACTGTTCTAAAATATATTAAGTCACTAGGCCGGGATCAACTTTTAGTCTTTGAAAGGTAGACGAAAGTGATTCCGTAAAAAGTTCTCGCCGAGAATTGTTGGCGACTGAATTACCAAACGCACTATATCTGTCGGACTTCGTAACAAAGGCGTTAGCAGTGTGTAATTCAAAACCTATGGATGTCTTATGGCAGTCTCATGGGTGGGTGGGTGGGTAGGTGGGTGTTTGGGAGTTTAACATCCTTTTCCACCACATACAGTCTCATGGGTGCATGACTCTACCAAAGTAAGACCAGTCTTCGAGACCACATATATAATAAGCCTGTGCCCCCTGATGGGGTTTCTGGAAATAAAGAAAACTGTAAACTGCTAATTGTGCGGTTTCATAAATTGTGTGTCCAAACCGATATCCCATACTTACTGGTGTCGTGTGGCTGCATAAATGTACCAAACTAAGACCAGTCTACAACACAAGGGTAATTCTTTTACTAAAGGCGTACCCAAGTGGTATATTTGCCGTTGTCCAGTCTGTGAAAGTAAGGCCATCGTCCACATGGCACCCTGTTCATGTAGTTTGTCTGAAGCGACATCCCAAACGCAAACACCGCAGGTCGGCGGTTCACTTAGGCTAATAGTGTAGAATTTCCTCTTTTCGTGGAAGGATAGAACACCTTAACAGAAGCTAGATTACAGCACCTACCATTGTCAGTCACTTCGCCATTGATTCGACACTGCGAAGTTGCGACACTGACAGCGTACAGAGGAAGGTGTGTGCATGAGTTCATAAAAGGCGTGCCCGAACCCATTAGTGTCTTGCGGCTGCATGGATCTACCATGGTAAAACCAAGCTTTCAGACAAGGGTAAATTGCGACTTGATAACGGGGGAATCCAAGGCGGTGCGTGTATCCCAAACCTACTACTGTCTTGTGGCTGCATGGATCTACCAAGTTAAAATCAGGCTTTCAGACAAGGGTAAATTGCGACTTGATAACGGAGGAGTCCAAAGCGGTGTATGTATCCCAAACCTCCTAGTGTCTTGCGGCTGCATGGATCTACCAAGGTAAAACCAGGCTTTCAGACAAGGGTAAATTGCGACTTGATAACGGGGGAGTCCAAAGCGGTGTATGTATCCCACACCTACTAGTGTCTTGCGGCTGCATGGATCTACCAAAATACATGTACGACCAATCTTCTAGACAAGAATAAATGTGCGACGTACTAACAGGCGTATCCAAGGCGGTACATCACTACACGTATTTCAAACTTCAAGCTGTTGTGGACGCATCTACCCAAATAACGCGATCGTCCAATCTACCATTGTCCAGTCTGCGAAAGTAATGCGCCAATCCCTCTGAGTGTTTTGTAAATCACACTAAACGCATGAATCTACCAAACTAAGACCAATCTACGACACAAGGGTGCACAAGCACTCCATCCAGGCAGTTACGTAGCTCCTCTGACACTAAAAAGTTCTGTGCACCCCCTCAGCAAGAACTAAAACATATGGTCAGAGATCCTTTTCCTTTCAGGCTGCAGCTCTTTGGAACCAACTTCCTAAACCACTTAGACACACAGAGTCCAATGCCAGCTTCAAACGCTGCCTCAAAACCCACCTATTTAAAACTGATTACTGATTTACTCTGCCCTTCCCCACCGTGTCAGCCTGCTTGTTGTGAGCTATTGTTTAACTTTGAATGTTCCCTGTGAGTCTGTGTGTATGAAAGGGGTGTATGTAGTTATGGTGTACGGCGCTTAGAGCCTGTTTCATTTCATGTATAGGCGCCTTGTAAGTCGTCATTATTATTATTATTATTATTGTGCGGCTATCATAAAAGGCGTGTCTAAAGCGGTATCACAAATCTCCTGTACGTGCATCTACCCAAAACAAAGATGATCGTTAAATCTATACCATTGTCCAATCTGCGAAAGAAATGGCCATTGTCCACATCACGCCCTATTCATGTAGTGTGTCCAACGCGGTATCCTAAACCTATGGATGAAGTGTGGGTACCCAGTCTGAGACGAGGGTAATTGCAAGACTTCGTAACAAGGCGTTTGCAATGCGTGATCGTCATCCTGTGCAACTCTTGATGGTCTTCTTTGCAACTATACTGTTTTATTGTATTCAGTACCCATTGTACTTCAACTGGCAGTTTGTTGGCCCCAATTACGAATTTCCCATTGGAGGCAATAAAGGCTATCTTATCTTATCTTATCTTATTAAGGGCCAGAATAGCAATTTCCCATATTTGGGATCAATAAAGTATTCTGTATTATCTTATCTTATCTTATCTTATCTTATCTTATCTTATCTTATCTTATCTTATGAGTGCATGTACCGATATACGACAATCGTTCAATCTATCGCATTGTCCAGTCAGCGAAATGAAGGGCTAGGGCGGCCAGTTTCCATACACACGCATTAGCAACATATCCCATCACACGAATACTCTCATGGACCCTTGCTCTGACTTACCTTGACGTTGGTGACTGTATGCCTGGCCAGTTCCACTCGGGCGAAATTGCCCTTTCCAAGTGTCTGGCCTTCCATGACATAGCGGCCGATACACTGAATCTTCTTGCCCATGTCCAACGAGCGGTGCCGACCGTGTCAGGTCCGTGCGTCCGGCTCCGAAACACTGAGCACACCACAACTCACAGAAAACAATACTCCCACAGCGTCGTCCTCTTCCGACGGGACCCTGCGCCACCACTCTGCTCCATCGTTGGTGTCGTCGTCGATGTGGTTGTCGTCGTGGTAGAGGGGACCAGATGGGGGCGACACATGACGCGGGAGGAGCCAGTTTGGCGGCGGGGTGTGGGGAGTGGGAGGGGGTGCAGGGTCGAGTCTAGCCCCGGGGGTGGGGTTCCGGACCGAAGTACATCAAAGCGTTCGCGATATCCTGGACTGTAGTTGTTGCTGCTGCTGCTGTCGTTGTTGTTGTTGTTGCTGTTGATGGCGATAACGATGCTGTTTCCACTACTGCTACTACTGCTGCTGCTGCTACTTTTCCAACGGCCTCCATGATGGCGGCTGAGGCGTGTTGGTCGCCACTGAGTCTATCCTCTCTCTCACTCACTCACACACACTCTCTCTCTCTTTCTGTGTCTACACGGCACGCAGCATACACTGACTGACGCCGCTCACAGCACCGTATCGTAGTGCAGTTCTTGCTGTAGGCCCAACGTCGACGGTGGTGGTGGTGGTGGCGGTGGTGGCAGCGGGGTCGTCGTTGTCGCATAACCCTCCTCCCTTGCAAGCACTAAACACCATACTGGACGTTTGCCCGTTGGATCAGAACTTGCCCGCGACTTGCCCGACACTCCCCGTCAGTCCTCACCGTCGGTTCCAGAATGATCACTAAAACTGGGCCTCCCAAAAAAGCCGTTGTCGGTGTCCGCGGCGTTGTGTGCCTATAAGCCGGGGAGGGAGGCTGGTTCGGTGGTGGTCTGTTACGACATCCCCGTCATGCCGTATGCCGATTCGGTTCTTCTCCCTTCTCGCCGCTACATACAGTCAATGGACCGCACGCGCTTCAGTTGAGGGAAAAACGCGCGCCCCGGCCATTGGTCGATGCGGCCTAAATTATCCAGATGAACTTGCATCTCGTCCAACGTGGGTCGCCATTCGCGCTTCGAACGGAAGAGCAAGCAGACACTGAATCCGGAATACATGTACCTCCACCACCACGGTCACATCTTAGGACATTCTCTCCCTCTCTTTCTCTCTCTCTCTCTCTCTCACTCACTCTTTTTCGCTTTCGTATGGTCTTCAGTGTGGCTATTCGCAAGCTTACGGGTTGCAACAGGCAGCTCTGCCGTTTGTGACTGATCTGGTTATAGCTGACTGAGCGCAATAATTTCTCTGTTTTTTTTTGTGCCAGCACTGAAGCAAGCAGTGAGAGACTGACGGAGGGACCCCGTTACCTGATCGATGAGATGAGCCGTGCGTGTGTATGCTGTCGGTGGCGTTGGTGTGATGGTCTGTGGGTCGGTACTCATTGACTAGTGGACTCTCTCTCTCTCTCTCTCTCTGTGCTAGCATTTTCCTCGATGCCCTATGCTTGCAGTCAACAATCTATCTGTCTATCACACACACACACACACACACACACACACACACACACACACACACACACCGTGCCTCTCAGCAGTACACACACACACATCATGACTCCTTCCCCTCTCCCTCACACACACACACACACACACACACACACACACACTGACACACACACACCACTACCCCCATACACACATCACCCCCTCCCTCCCCCTCCCTCTCCCCCCACCCCACCTACGTCTCACTGTAACGGCATGCTAGCCGTGAACTAGCAATAAGCTGGATATTAGAAGCGGCGGCGCTTCGAGACGCCCCATAATAGGCTAAAATTGTTGAATAATCTGATTACGGCCCTATGTTGACCAGCTGCTAATGAACGGGACGCTAGGTGTCGCTACTCTTCGCCTGGGAGGGTGGAGGGAAGACACCCCTGCCCCTCACACAACCCCACTATTACCCCCCTCCCCCACCCCCTCCCAGCTTCCCCGCAGCCAAACCAGGACCCTCCCCCCTACCGTCATTGCCAACATTTCGTCCCGTAAACAAACACTACACTATAATCGCACGCGAGGTCACGTGATGCGAGCGAAGCTTTATGAAATATTTATTTGCTTTCCCTTGGACGTAGCACGTGATAGCTCGGTCGCTATGGCGACGCCAATCTGGCCTGGCGGGAATCGATGCGCGTGACATTGATCAGCAGCACGCGCGGCGCGTGGCGCGAGACGGCGCGAGACTGTCAGCGCGCATGCGGCGGCCAAGGGAGACAAACCTAGCCGCTGTTCAGCTCGGGTCCTGCGGCGTAGACACTGTACCTATACCAACCCTCTCCGGTGCAGAGATGCAACACCTCAGCTTTGTCCACCCCAGATCTGCAAATCTAACGACATTCCAGAAAGTCAAAGACCACATGCCAGAACATGCATTGCTCATCAAAGAATCATCCAAATTGTCTGAAATGTTCACAAATTTTAACTTCATGTATAGCTTTCTCCTCAAAATATTTGTACATGGGCTCTTTCTAAAGGCCGATTTCCCAAAGAAACAGTTTCCAGTGACTTCACCTGCATCAACTGTCATGCGAATTTCAAAATTTTACCCGTGACAGTTGATGCAGGTCAAATCACTGAAAACTGTTTTACTGATTATCGAGTGGTGTCTCCATACTTGCCGGTAATAAAGTCAGTTCAGTTCAGAGTTGATTTGCGTTTACGAAATATGACCATTTTAAACCAGCATGTGGAATCTGGAGAGGGGCCCTTCACTTTCTGTCAAGACTTAAGGACTTTAGTTCTCTGTTGCTCGATCATTTGCAGTTTCTTGCGTGAATTCTTTTAAAGCAGGGACAATGCGTCATGCTGAATTATTCGAACTTTGTATTGCACCGGCCCACGTAGTGTAGTGGTTAGCACTTCGGGCCATGGACCGGGAGACCCCGGGTTCGAACCTCAGCCGAGGCAAGCGGGATAGTTCCTATCTATTTCAGATCTTACCCAGGCGTGCTGCTAGTATGTGCCCAATGGGGCGGGGGGGGGGGGGGGGGGTAACGTCCTTTTCCACCACATACGGGTGATATCAAAGACGGGGCAACGATGAAAAAGCCAGCACAAATATTTGGCTCCAGCCGGGATCGAACTCACGACCCGAGCATTAGAAGTCCAACGCTCTACCATTCGACCACCCCGGCTAGGTCGGCTCCTACCCAGAGCGGGTGTGCTATGTGCCCAGTGGGGAGGCTGTTGCCACAGAGCCGAGCTTCACCCACTTCACGGGTGCGACTTTGGGGGTGCTTCCCTTGGTATGACACGTCTTATGATGTGGATGATTACACGTTCCCGGGCCTGGTGAATGCCGGGATATTTATGACAGGAAGCGTGGAATGCGGCTCTGTCCCGCAGTCCTAAACCACACGGACCTCCATAGCATCATCTTACCATCATCCTCATCTCCATCATCATGCATAATGAAAACTGCCCCAACTTCCGAGCCCTCCGTGGATTCCACCCATTACCAGGGAGGAACACCACTGGAGCCGGCAAAAGTGTTGTGGCAGCAAAAAAAAAAAAATAATAATAATAATGATAAAAAATAAAAAATAAAAATTTAAAAATAAAAATAAAAAGAATAAAAATCCATCTCAGCCATGAGGTAGTTTGCGTAGTGTCCATTACCTGTGCAATTCTAGGAACTCTTGTTTCAAACAAAAACAGAATTCATATTGCGTTTGAGCAGTGGGCGTATGCTTCAGTTACAAGTAAAACTGACGTGAGAGGGACGCGTATGACATTTTAGTTTAAAGCTTTGAAACAGGTTCGTTTCCTCTCTTCAAAACAGGACCGTGAAGCCAAATAAAAATAACCTCAGTTGATGGCGTTGCCGTCTTCACCGTCAAACCAGGTTTCAGGAACGAACGTGTGGGTGGGGAAAGTCATTTTTTTCCCCCCACTTCAGTCTATCAATTGCTTGACATTTAGTTTAAAACTAGCGTGGCGATGCATGCAGCGCATTTCGCTGTTAATGTTAAACGTTATCACAACAAGTTTGTTTTCAGCACGAGTTGCGAAATTAATGGGAGTGTTTCCAGGAAAAGCGACCTTGTATGAACTGACACTTCGTCAACAGGACACAGGCCTTGTCAGCTGGGACATTTGAAGCTAACGCTGCACGCATGTGCAGATACGGATTTCCAAGAAAACGCTATATATATATACAAGCATTTCTAGGGTGTCAATCGCAGCGTTATGTTTGATATATTTCTATCAAACATAACGCTGCGATTGACACCCTAGAAATGCTTGTTTTGACAGCGACTGCTCTCTCTCTCTCTCTCTCTCTCTCGATATGCTCCGTTACATTTCTTGCTGCATTTTGGGTGTTTGTTTTTTTTTTCTCTCTCTCTCTCTCTCTCTTTCCTTTGTTTACTTATTCGATTGTTTCGTTTCAGTAGTGTTTCGGTTTAGATCACTTCTCAGTCGTTGGTTTTTTTCTGTAGCAAGTTGTAGGATAACTTGTGCAGATACGGATTTCCAAGAAAATGCTATATATTTCTATCAAACATAACGCTGCGATTGACACCCTAGAAATGCTTGTTTTGACAGCGACTGCTCTCTCTCTCTCTCTCTCTCTCTCTCTCTCTCGATATGCTCCGTTACATTTCTTGCTGCATTTTGGGTGTTTGTTTTTTTTTTCTCTCTCTTTCCTTTGTTTACTTATTCGATTGTTTCGTTTCAGTAGTGTTTCGGTTTAGATCACTTCTCAGTCGTTGGTTTTTTTCTGTAGCAAGTTGTAGGATAACTTTATACTTAACACTTCTAAAATTTATAAATTTAACTTATAGTTTATAACCCTTGTAAAATGTATTCTTTCATTCATGCTCCCGACCTTGTTCCTGCACAATTTCACCTCAGTTGAGGGCCCGTATGTTAAACTCGAGGTTAATTTAACCCACGGCTACGGGCCTTACCCAGACTAGGACAAAAGAAACCCCAAAACAAAATTTAAAAAAAAAGGAAGCAAAGAAAGAAAGACAAAAATCCTTCCATAACGGCATAGGCACCTTGCTGGCATGGACCCGCTTCCTGATTTAAAACAAAAAACAACAGAAAATGTAAACCTAGAGCTAATTTAGTTCGAGGTTAGATTCTAACCCGGGGCTAAACTCCCTAACCCCGACCTTTACGTGCGGGCCCAGACAAATATTAATTCTCGAAATTAAATTCAAAGAAGACCATGGATCGCTGTATTGGCGGGTTTTGACCATTTGACCCCGAGACTTTCATTTCAGTTTCAGTGGAAATCGTATCAGTGGTCCCGAAATTAACATGTACATATTTTTATGAAAGAACGTGCTACAATCTGTGATGTTTCTACCCCCCGCGAGGAGGGTGTGTGGATATTGCCGAAAATAGCTAATTATAAAATCAGAACAAAAGGGAATGTATGTAGATTATTGTATTTATCGGCTGAAGAAATCTCCCGTTTAAAGTCTGATTCAACGTAGTTTTGGGGACCCTCGAGAGAATTAATTTGATGTGATGTTAACTTGTGATACATACTTACCGGAGATGAATATCAGAGCTGAGGGACGGAGAACAAAAGAATTGTTTAGCTAGCTCAGACGGGTAGGAAGCGTAAGTAAGCATGTCTGGACTGTCTCGGGGGAAAGAGGTGAGAGAAGGGACAGGAAGCGAGAGTGTACGTGTGTGTGTGTGTGTGTGTGTGTGTGTGCGTGTGTGTGTGTGTGTGTGTGTGTGGAAGGATACTAGCTGGATCAAAGTGACTTAACCCCCAATGTATATGTGAAGTCAACACGAGTTAATGTATTTTAAGACGGAGAGAGAGAGAGAGAGAGAGAGAGAGAGAGAGAGAGAGAGAGAGAGAGAGAGAGAGAGAGATGATGATGATGATGAAACGTTTTTTATTCAGGATAGAGCATTTAGGCATTGCTGCCTATCTTACATGCTGTCCTGCTATTCTACATTAAAGGGTATTGAGAGAGAGAGAGAGAGAGAGAGAGAGAGAGAGAGAGAGAGAGAGAGAGAGAGAGAATACAGTAAACTTTTTAATGCAAAGAATAAGAACTTACTGATGAAGGTTATCTCCTACATAAATATCATTAACAAGTTTTGTCAGTTAATCATGTTCGGGATAAGAACACATGGCTAGCACATTGACTTGTGTATAACATCTCTCTCCCTCTCTCTCCCCCTATTTCGTGTTTACGCCCTTTGTTGATCATAGTTAGTATGCAATTGTTTGCGTCGACGTATGTGCTTTGTTGTTTTGGGGGTGTTTTTGCTTTTTGGGTTGGTTTGTTTGTCTGTTTTTATTCTTTAGTTTTTGTGTTTGTTTCCTAATTTGTGGTTGTTTGTTCTCCTTTCTAATGCCCCTCGAGGGTCAAGAATAAAATGACTTGAGAGAGAGAGAGAGAAATGGTTTTCTAGTGAGCGTGTTCCCCAGAGCAGTATTTTTGTTGTCAGTTGTTACCAAGTCGAGTCACTAAACATGACTGCAAAGAGATGAATTGTTTCAATCTGGCTGCTTGGCATTGTCCGTTTAGTTCAGCAGTGTAGCCAGTGCTTTGTATCCACGTCATAATTTGGTCCACAGAGCCACAAAAGCCATGTGTCCAATCTAACCCTGTGTCCGCACCAGCTACTACATTCATGTCGTACAGTCATTTGTACTTCGACCCATCTCTCTCTCTCTCTCTCTCTCTCTCTCTCTCTCAGGCTCGTTTTCCACCTCATCCATTCTTCCATTACTGCCGGTCGAAGTACAAATTGCAGGCACCGAATTAATGCCAGTACCGGTAGCGACTCGTCTAGGTTTCGCAAAGGGACTCGGAAGTAATGAAACCTGGTCGATCTTCACACAGAGAAAACAGGAAAAGGCCTAGACAAACATGTATATATTTTCAGACACAGTTTGAACATACTTTTTTTCCGCGGAAATGGAACAAACATTGAAGAGATGAAACGAACTGACAACGTTTTTGTATGGGAGACCATTGCATTGGTGATGACGTGGGTATATGGATGGTTGAGGGGTGGGTGGGAGGTGGGTGGGAGGAGGTTTTACGTCATTGGGTGAAGGTCGTTTTACGCCCTTTTCCACCACATAAAGGTGACCTCAAAGACTGACAGGGTAACACAAACTGTCGACTCAGTCCCAGGCGGGACTCGAACTAACCTGCCATGTATTGGCAAAACACAGTAAATCAATGACATTATTTTTGGGGAAAAACAATGACGTCATGTCACTCCTTGCTCCATCAAATGACGTCATGGGCTTTCTGTGTTGTGCTATTGCACGGCGGTCATGACCCGCAGCATTGACAGTCCAACATTCTTTGGCTGTCCAAGAAGACCGATGATGATGATGATGATGATGATGATGATGATGATGATGATGATGACGACGACGATGATGACGTTGAAGATGTAGTGACGACAGCGCTCATGATAACAACGACGACGGAAATTATGACGACGACGATGGTGATGATGACCACGATGGCCATGAAGACGACTAAAACGATGATCTCGACGACGATGGTGACGACAACAACGGTGGTGATGATAGTGATAATGAAAGCGATGTTGGTGGTGGCGAGGATAATGATGACGATGACGACGACGACAACGCTGATGATGGTGACGGTGCTGACGAACGTCGATGATGATCAAGACTACGACAACAACATCGTCGCTGATGTGCTGGTTGTCACTGTCCGTCGCGTTCGCCTTTCGCGTCATCCGTCTCTGCCTATGACCTGCCTAGGTGCGAAAGCCAGATTAGGCCCACTGAGAAATACACACAAGTCCACTCGGTCGGCAGATGGGAGCGGGGGAGAGTGGCCAGCGTGCGCGATCTGGGATGGGACGCACTATCGGGATGATCGATAGCCCATGGTTGACATGTACCAATGGCATGAGTCTGCTGCTCATTACTGGAACTGTGCGTCTATTATCTCATCCTCGGAAAATAAAGCTCCAGTCAGTTAGTCTCTCTCTCTCTCTCTCTCTGCATTTTACCTCTCATGTGTCTTGCATTATATCCCTTTGTATGTCGTGTCTGTGAGCGGACGTAGATCGATTGTGTGTGTGTGTGTGTGTGTGTGTGTGTGTGTGTGTGTGTGTGTGTGTGTGTGTGTGTGTAGCATTAGCAAGGGCAAGAATGAAAACTGGACCACTGGACCAATGTCTTTTACCGTTGAAAAATAAAGTTTCATTTCATTCCTTCCCCCCCCCCCCTCTCTCTCTCTCTCTCTCTCTCTCTCTCGGGGAGCCGGAATAGCCGAATGGTAGAGCATTCGACTCTCAGTGCTAGGGCCGTGAGTTCGAATCCCTGCTGTGGCCAAATATTTGCACTGGCCTTTTTGTCGTTGATCCGTCTTTGGAATCACCCTTTACGTGGTGGAAAAGGACGTTAAAGTCCCAAACACCCGCCCATGCTGTCTGTCTGTCTTCCTCTCTCTCTCTCTCTCTCTCTCTCTCTCTCCCTGCGCGCAACAGTTTTCTGTGTAGAGCAAATTTCTATCTGTCTCTGTCTGGGAAGGGAGGGGTGGAACACACAAGGGGAGTTCAGCAGGAGTTTTTTCTCTACCTTTCTCCCGTTTTGTTCGCTATATACGTCTATATTTACATGTGTTTCCTATTCATGCTCTCTTGTAGATTTCGCTGTAAAGCACAAACGGTCATTGAGAAATACCGTCCGCATGGAAACTCAATCGTCTCCCACCTTTGTAAAATCTCTCACACACACACACACACACACACACACACACACACACACACACACACACACACACACACATATCACCACCACCACCATTGCTCATTCAGGAAACAAGGCAATGATAACTCGACCTTTAGCCACGTGACTGGGGTTACACCATTGCCTCCCCCCAACCCCTATCCCCCCTCCTCCATAATTTCTCTCGTGCTGCAGGAGCCCGTCAGAATATATATATATGCATGTATAATTATATGTATCACGCGCGTGCGAGCATATGTTCATAGGCTTTGGCCACGTCATCGCGTGACGCAACTATTAATTAATACGTAATGCATGGCTGTCGTCGCCTGCCCAAAGTCTGGGAGGGCAACTGACGGACTTACTGTTGAATTATTCACCTTGGCGCAACAGTTTTCAGGCAAACGAATGGATACAGGGACAAAGGAAAAGCTAACTCGTTGAACCAAGCCAGTGATGTTTGTTTGGCTTGAGTTCTTGCTGCTACACCAGCCGGTCAGGACATTAAAATCATGGCTGTAGTCGAAAAGCTCTCCTTAATTAAACCAGAGACATAGATAGAGAGATAGGAAGCTGCTTTGCTAGGAACCAGGTCGCTGTTTCAGTTTCAAAGAACTCACATCCAAGCCCTCCATCTGCCTTCAAATAATAATAATAATGAGTATTGTATAGGCGCTTTACCCAATTTCATGAATCGGCTCAAATCGCCGCGAACTGACCCCAACACGTACGCTCACGTGCATCGCACGCATTCTCTCACACACTGGACATGAACACTTTACAATCACGTGGTGCGAAGTGCAGCTCAGCTATTTAAATTTCGGAATTTGTGGGGCGGTCGGTGGTCTAGTGGTTAAGAGACTTGTCACCAATGCGAGAGGTGGGGGGTTCGAGTCCCACTCGGGGCAAAGAATTTTTCCTTCTCGTATGTGGCACCGTTCATTCGGGCCGATCGTCGGGGGTTCTCTCCGGGTACTCCGGCTTCCTCCCCCTCTGCTTTGGAAATGTTCAGCCCACCAAATTTGAAAAATAAATGCAATTCTAAATTCCGAAATTTAAATAGCTGAGCTGACCCTTCGCACCACGTGATTGTAATACGTTTATGTCCGGTGTGTGGGAGAATGCGTGTGATTCACGTGAGCGTGCGTGTTGGGTTCAGTTCGCGGCGCTTTGAGCCGATTCGTGAAATTGGGTAAAGCGCCTATACAATACTCGTTATTATTATTATTATTAATTTAGAATTGCATTTATTTTTCAGATTTGGTGGGCTGAACATTTTCAAAGCAGAGGGGGAGGAAGCCGGAGTACCCGGAGAGAACCCCCGACGATCGGCCCGAATGAACGGTGCCACATACGAGAAGAAAAAATTCTTTGCCCCGAGTGGGACTCAAACCCCTGACCTCTCGCATTGGTGACAAGTCTCTTAACCACTAGACCACCGACCGCCCCGGGGAGCCGGGGTGGTCGAATGGTGGAGCATTGGACTTCCAATGCTCGGGTCGTGAGTTCGATCCCGGCTGGGGCCAAATATTTGTGCTGGCTTTTTCATCGTTGCCTCGTCTTTGTGGTGGAAAAGGACGTTAAACCCCCAAACACCCACCTACCCACCCCGACCGCCCCAAATGACCCCTAAACGTTTTGAAACAAGGTATCCGGCAGCAATGGGTCAC